>JAIPRL010006950.1:0-25282 GCA_025469235.1 Pemphigus obesinymphae
CATTTATACTCCTCAGGAATTGACTAAAAATATTGTTCATCAACTCGCATTAATATAAAATTAAACAAACATTATTGATTATAACGAATTGTTTTTAGAAAAATTGATGTTATTTTAAAATAAAGAAAAATGAAATTATTATATTATTTGTCTTTCATTTCATACTTTGTTTAATATCCTAGTCGCTTGAAATATCATGCAGGACAACGTCTGCCGGGTCCGCTAGTATATATATATATATAGTGTATTGGTTATTGTGGCATTGAATAGCTGTAAATTGATTCGTTATAATTTATAAGCCATAGCTCTTGTCTTACTGAACATTATTCTTTCAATGTATTACATAAATTTTGACAATGAGTAATATTTAACTGAATATTATTATAATAATGTATTGAGCCTAACTTAAAAAAAATATATAAGTATCTTAATCTTACTAAATGTGTATTTTGAATATGATCAATCATAATTATCGATTATTTGTAACATAATTACTTACACCTAAGCTTTTTAATCTCTGTAAAATAATTTTATTTATTAATTTATAAACCATAATTATTAACTAGGTATAATTAAACTTAAAAAATGTATTTCGAAATTCAAATAAAATTAATACCTGTTATAGACAATGATTTATAAGTAACAACTAGTATTAAATGTAGAACGTCTCCAGGTTAACAATATATAGTATATACATTATACATACATAAATTAAAAAAATTCATTAATAATATCCTATGATGAATTACAGTTGAAACGTGTTGTTACTCATAATTTTTTTGAAGACTTGCCGTACAAATTTTGTTTAATACTTGTATTATATTTAATTTACTTCATAATTATTTGTTTTACTTTATAGTATAGATTGAAAATTTGTAAAGTTTTATTTTTATCTATTCTGAGAAACATTGTTTTTACAGAATTACTATTTTCAACGGCAATTCATAGAATTTATTCGTTTTGAGAAATTCATTAATTTAAAATTTATATTATCATTATTATTCGGTTTTTTGGATTCAAATTCTCCGAGGGTAGATTTAGATACTGATACTTATAAAACATATAAATAGATATGAATATAGATTTTTTTATGTAATAGTATGTTGACGATACTTGCTAAAAAATGTTTACTGAAATGAGTGAATTCTATTAGATATATTAACATTGATTCAATGTGATATCTAAGGAAATAGTACATAATAAATTATAATGTATGTATTATCAATTTAACATACAAAGCGTACTTAATAATTTGTTACTGATATTATTAGAAGATATCATGTACGCATTTCAAACAAATTTTCAATTTAATATTTCATAACTTTATAAAACATTATTTCAAAAAGTCTTAATATTGAATATATATTTACTTAAAACATGTTTACTGAATATAATAACTACCTCAATGATTACTTAGTTGACACTGAACCAAAATTTATCTAATTGGAAATGTGTTCCATATATCATTCATTCCGGAGTTATATCGAAATAAAAATATATTGAATTTGACAAAATACTTATTTTGAGTTTTGTAATAAAAAAATTAATTAATTAATTAATCAATAAAAAAAAACTCATTTAATGACATAATATAAACAGAGTATATATGATATTTTTACATTTTAGACTAGTATTTGAATTACAGAAATTCGATGAATCGAAGTATATCTGAATATTATTGAAAGAATATACTGAGCTTAATTTAAAATATGTCAAATATATTTTATTCTAGCTGATTGTGTATTTTGAAATGTATTCAAGATTATTTTTTGAATATTTATACCATTATTACTTACTGTGAGAACAGACAGTCTCTGTAAAATCATTTGTTTTATTATAGTACAATGAATAATTATTGAATAGGTACAATTAAAAATCAGAATTTTATTAGAAATTTTAAATAAAAATAATTATATATTATAAAATATTATCATATAAATAAATATAATTAAAATTAATGTGTTTTAAAGATTATGATTATAAGTTACAACTAGTTTTAACTGTAGGACGTCACCAATCTGGCGAATCAAACAGCCATAACAATATGACTGTAGTTTCATCATCACACCTAATAAATAGATATTTTTAATAATATTCTATGATGAATTACTGTTAAACCTTGTTGTTCTCATAATATTTTATTGATTTCTCTCAGTATATAATTTATTTACTAGCTATGTTTTATTTATTTTATTCATAATTTTTTGTATTTCTTAATACAAAAGATTGAAAATTTGAAAAATTTTAATTTTATATTATTATTTTTATTAAATATCAATTTAAAAACCGAATTTTAAAATAGAAATTTATAGAAATTCCTTGAATTTAATTTATATTATTATTTTAATTAAGTTTTATATTAACATTCTCTGAAAGTAGAATTAGGTACTGTTTGGATACTTATAAAGAATATAACTAGTTATGTATATAGATTTTTCTAGAAGAAATTAAGATGACGAAATTGTGCTAAAAATTATTTTTTGAAACTTCTGAATTATATTAGACGCTTTAGCAATGAAAAAGCTGATCACCTAGGATCTATTGCATGTTAAATTATGTATGCGATTAGCAAGGATATGTACAAAGTAATGTTAATAATTTGTAACCGATTTTATAAAAAAAAAAAAAATGTAATATTTCAAACAAATTTTCAATTAAATATTATATAAATTTATATATCATTATTAAAGAAAGTCTTAATATAAAATATATATTTATTTGTACCATATATAGTAGTAGTTATATAATAACTACTTAAATAATTACTTAGAAGTCGCTGATCTAAAATGTATCTTTTTAGAATAATGTTCTTAACACCATTCCTTCCAGAATTAAAGCAAAATAAAAATAAATTGTTTTTGACAATATACATATTTAGATTCTGTAATATATAAATGAAAAAAACACCTACAAAGCATAATATAAACACAGTATATATGTTATTGTGAGGTATTAGATCGAAAATTGAATAGCTTTAATTTGATTCGATATAATTTAAAGGCAATACCCATGGTTTTAATGAACATTATCCTTTCAATGTATTGCATACATTTTGAGGATGAATCATATAAAACTGAATATTATTGTAAAAATGTACTGAGTTGAATTTAATAAATGTTAAATGTTTTTATTGTAGGTGAGTGTCTGTTTTGAATATAATTAAACATAATTTTAGATTATTTGTACCATAATTACTTACCCATATGCTTGATAATCTCTGTAGAATCAACTTATTTATTAATTTATAAATCATAATTATTGAATAGCTATAATTAAACTTAAAAAATGTATTAGTAATTTAAAATCAATATAAAAATGTATTATAGAATATTATTACAAGTAACAATTAGATTAAACTGTTGTAATATCATAATTATTATACATGGAAATAAACATACCTATGACATTATAAAATAATGCCACGCAGTATATAGGCTACTGTGACAACTTAATATAAATATTAAAACTAAACAGATAGCTACTCATATATATATATAGCTATGACATATATCGAACTTGACCAAACTAATTCACGATTATACTCGAAACCTATAGATATGCATTTTTTTAATAAGCGGTGACAGAGATCATCTGGAGGATAAAGACCAATATAAGAGCGATTTTCAGTAATGAAGCAGTGCTCTCTTCTTCCCCTCGTAACATTAGCTTAAATATAATTAAAAAATTAATCACGCGGACACACCGCATTTTCTATTTCTTAACTTCTATTTTTGTCGATAAATTTCACTGCCATTACTCGTGATAAGTTTTATTTGTTTTGGGTCTTTATCGTTCTAAATTTTCTTTATTCATTTATTTTTTTATATATACAAATTATACACATATATGTATGTCATGATTCATCTTATCCTTTGCGTAATCGATATTTTATTATATCATTACAAAGGGAATAAGCTTTGAGTTTGTTTTGTAGCATTTTTAACTCTTCTGTAATCACACCTTAAGTGTGCTCTGGAGTCAGGTATATCTATGTGCATGCATATCTCAAGCTACGTTAATAGGAGCACTGGTAAAAAGTAATATTTCTCAGAACTAGTCCACTGATGGTAATCGTATACTTTAATCTAAATTTTGCGCGAACCGTGCCTTTTTCTTCTCTTGCCTGCATTTACTGTATGAAAAATATGTTTGTATTAAATTAATTTTCTATTTTATTTTTATTTTTATTTTTTTGTTTACTTATATATTCGGCCGGTTAGGTTTTACGAGTTATAACAGTAGCTGTTGTGTACTTTTCATCTCTACAGAGACATTAAAATCTGGATTAGTTGACACTGGAATTTACTCTAAAACGACTTCGTGAGCGTGCGTGGGACTGGTCTAGTGTTCATGCACCCAGTGATTGTTGTCTATTTGTGAATATTTGTAACGTATTTGTTATATAATTACAATCGTGTATTGTGATAAAATATTTATTAAACAACAAAGTTTAAAAAGATATATTGAACTGATTAATGAATGACGACGAGCATCGAACTCACTCCTGAATTTACCTGTCCATAGCATATACCTACGCACATATAAACTAAGTCATTACTAAGTACATTATTCTTGTTTTGTATACCAAGGACAGAAGTCGAAAACGTAACTACAGTTATGATATACCATATTCATATTAAGTTGTAGTATAATTTAATTCAAATTATTACCGTCTCACACTATATTAATTATAACGCACCACCTACTACTATTTACACCCTTTTTTTTTATTTCTTTTATATTACACTATAGAACTTCTCAAGGTTACCAATATATAATATAAATATAAGTAAAATTAATAGATTAAATAAAAATGTCCTATGATGATTTACGGTTAAAACTTGTTGGTACTCATAATCTGACTCTCAGCACATATTTTGTTTAATAGGTATAATATATTTTATTTCATTCATAATTATTTGTTATAGCTTATACTAACAATTTAAAATGTGTATTGTTTTAGATTTTTTAATCTAGTCTGAGATACATTTTTTTACAGAAATAGGATTTACAAAAGGCAATTTATAGAAATCTAATCGTTTTGGGAACTTCATTGATTAAAATTTATATTATTATTTTTATTTAGTTTTATAGATTCAAATACTCCGAGGGTAGATTTATATACTTAAAAAAATATAACTAGGAATGTATATAGATGTTTTTATAAGAAATTATGTTGACGATACTTTGCTAAACAATGTTTATTATATTAAGGGAATTCTATTAGATGCGTTAACATTGAATCAATCTGATATACTAAGACATAAGGCATGTTGAATTATGTATGTGATTAGTAATGAAATGTTCAAAGCGTTGTTAAAAATTTGTAACCGGTATAATTAATAGACATGATGTATATATTTAGCAAATAAATTTTTAATTAAATATTTTGTAAATTTATAAATCATTATTTTAAAAAGTAATAACATTGAATATTAATTTTTATAAACAATATTTACTTAGAACATATATACTGAATATAATACCTACCACAATAATTATTTAGATGACGCTGAACCAAAATGTATATTATTGGATCAGTGTTCGGAAAACTATTCATTCCGGAGTTATAGTAAAATAAAAATAAACTGATTTGGACAAAATACTTATTTAGAGTTCCGTAAGAAATAAAAAAATAAAAAATAATTATCATAATTTTCGATTATTTGTACCGTAATTACATACCCATAAGCTTGAAAATCCCTGTAATATCAATAGATTTATTAATTTATAAACAATATTTATTGAATATTAATAATTCAATTTAAGAAATTTATTAGGAATTTAAAATAAAAATTTATGTGTATTATAGATTATAATTATTAGTAACAATTCGTTTTAACTGTAGGATGTCATCGGGTTAAAAATATATAATATATATTTATAAGTAACATCAAAAGATTTTATTATAAATTATCCTATGGTGAATTACGGTTAAATCTTGTTGTTACTTATAAACTTTCATTGAATTCTCTCATTATATATTTTGTTTAATAGCTATATAATATTTCTATTTATTCATAAATATTTGTTTTACCTTATACAAAAAAATGAAAATTGGAAAAGTTTTATTTTAATCCACATTGAGATACATTTTTTTACAGAATAACTTTTTACAAAAGCAATTCATAGAAATTCATTGATTTTAATTTATATTATTATTTTACTTCTTTTAGATTTTTCAATTCAAATTATCCGAGGGTAGATACAGATACTGTTTGGATACTTTTAAAAAATATAAAAAGTTATGTACATTATACATAGATTTTTCTAAATAAAATTAAGATGACGAAAGTTTGCTCAAAATTTTTTTTAGACTTAATAATTTTATTAGGTGATTTAATAATCGAACAAATAATCTCCTAAGACCTATGCCATATTAAATTATGTTTAAAATTAGTAAGAAAATTTATAAATGGATTTTAATAGTTTGTAACTGATTTAATAAAAAAAAAAACATAATGTATACATTTCAAACAAATTTTGAATTAAATATAATATAATTTATTAATCAAAATTTTTTAATATACAATATATATTTATTTTCAACATATATACAGAATATAATAACTAGATACCATAGTAATTACTTAGAAGTTGCTGAAATTTCGGAATTTAATCGAAATATAATTTAATTGATTTTGACAATAGACTTATTTAGATTCCGTAATAAATACATTAAAAAAAACACGTACAATGACATATTATACACTTAGTATATAAGTTAATGAAAGTGGGTAGCAGCATATCCAGTATTAGTTATAGGTGGATGCTAGGTAGAAAGTTCAGCTAAAACTAAAAGTAGTAGGCTTAAATGGAAACCATGATCACGGCTACTACATTGCGATGTGGTCGACGAGATACCACCACATTATATATCCCTAGTAGGAAACTACAACTTTTGTCTTATCTTTGAAATGGATTCTCGCAAAGTAAAAATAATGTCTGGACGTAAACTAGCTCCCTATTCGGATGTTCGAATGGAAACTACAATGCAGAATACAGACCCAAATGATGAGATGCATAAGATAGGAAATTGGAATGTACGAACCATGCTCCAAGGTGGAAAGCTATAGAACATTAAGATTTAAATTGAAAAGCTAGACATTGATATTCTAGGATTGTGTGAGATGAGATGGCCAAATAATGGAGATTATTGGAATGGTGATTATAGAATTATTCATTCACACAGCATAAATGGACAAAATGGCGTTGGAATTATCTTAAATAAGGAATGGGGAAGGCGAGTTACAAATTTTGTGATCTACAATAGCTGATTGCTACTGGTTAAATGCAAATCCACCCCTACCAACATTATACTAATACAAGTTTGTATGTCTACTTCCAATTCAAATGAAGAAAAAATCGAAAAAGTATACGCTGGCATAGAAGAATTAATGAAACTTACAAATACTCACGATAACGTAATTGTCATGGGAGATTTCAATGCTATCGTTGAAGAAGGAAAAGAGGGGAGGGAAGTTGGACAATTTGGATTAGAAAAACAAAATGACAGAAGATAATAACTGATAGAGTTCTGTAGAGAATGGTTACTGGTAGTAACAAACACCCATTTCCAAAACGATAATAAAAGAAGGTATAACTGGAAAATGGCTGGTGATATTACTCGCTATCAAATAGACTATATACTAGTTAAAAATAGATTCAAAAACTAAGTTAAATTCAGCAAATCGTACCAGAGTGCTGATTGTAATATTGACCATAACTTACTATCAATGAAGTATGAATTTCGTTATAAGAAAAGGACACATGAAAAATCGAAAGAATGTCAATACAACATACAAGCACAAAAAAACGAAGAAATAGTAAAAAAGTACAGAAATCAACTGGAAATGAACTATCAGAAACATCAAAATAAAGATTGTACTATATCAATAACAGTAAATGAAAAATGGTAAAATATTAAAACCGCAATTAGAAGTGCAGCAAACGCTATATTAAGTAAAGGCAAGAAAGAGTCAAAGAAAATCTGAATGAATATGGAAGTTATCCGAAGTATAGAAGAAACAAGAAAATATAAAAACATCAAGACTATGGAAGGGAGAAAAAGGTACAAGCAATTGAGAAATCAAGTAAATAAAGAAGTTAAGAAAGCTAAAGGAACTTGGTTAGAAGAGCAGTGTGATTAAATTAAGACACTTTTTAAAAGGAACAAAACAGATCAAGCCTAACATAAAATTCTAAATGTAGTGGTAAATAACAAACAAGCTGATAAAACTATAAAGAACAAAGAAGGCAAATTGCTAATTGATGACGCTTAGATAACAAATAGATGGAAAGAGTACCTTAAAGAACTATATGATGAAGAAAATCTAGAGAACTAGGATATAAGAGGTTTGACAACAATGACCAAATTAAGATCAGAATTTGATACAGCACTGAGTGAACTCAAACCAAAAAAAGCAACGGGAATCGATAATATATCAGCGGAATTGCTTCAAACCAGCAGTCAAATAGTAAAAGATGCTTTATACGTTCTCACTTGAGACATATACGAGAAGGGAGAGATCCCAGATGACTATTGTAATAAAGTAATAGTGACTATAGCAAAAAAACAAAAAGTAAATACGTGTGAACAATTCAGAACACTGAGCTTATTCATGCATGCATCAAAAATTCTTACAAAAATTATTAATAAAAGTATGGAGAAGAAAATAGAATTATTTTTTAAAAAAATGACCAATATGGGTTCAGGAAGCAAAAAGGTAAAAGAGAAGCCATTTTTGGACTTCGAGGGTTCATAGGAAAACAGATTGAAAGGAACAAAGTCACATACATGGCATTCCCAGATTTAGATAAGGCATTTGATAATGTTAACTGGAATATATTGTTTCATACACTGCAAGAAGTAGGAGTTGAACAACAAGACCTGAAAATACTGCATTCCTTGTACAAAAAAAAGACAGCTGAAATTAGAAAAGGAGGGGCAACAATTAATGCAAAGATAAAAAAAGCAGTGAGACAAGGATGCACTATATCACTACCCTTATTCAACTGTTACGTAGAAAAAATAATTAATACAGTGAAGACGAAATTAGTAAGACAGCAAATTGGTATTAAAATTGGAGAAGGAACTATTAACATGACACGTTTTTCTAGCGATATAGTAATAATGACCGAAAGTAAAGGAGATTTACAGAGAGCTATCAATGAAATGGCAGAGACGTTTAAAACCTTTAAAATGAAAACCAATGAAAAAAAGACAAAGATACTGATCTGTGCATGTAAATCCCAAAAAAGAATTGCTGATATATATCTAAATAACCATAAACTTGACCAAGTAAGTGAATTCCCATACTTAGGTAGTATGATTACAGCAGATAGGAAGGAGACAAGAGAAATCAAGAAGCATAGGACTGGAAAAATCAGTGTTCAACAAAACATCCAAATTATTCACGTCCAAAAAATTAAAACTTAGCATTAGAAAAAGACTCTTTAAAACATATATTTGGAATATAGCCCTATACAGCTATGAAACATGGATTATAAATGAAACTGAAAGAAAAGCATTAGAATCATTTGAGATGTGGTGCTGGAGATGCATGGAAAGAATAAGCTGGATAGAACGAAAAAGTAACCAAGATATACTGGAAATAGTCAGAAAGGAACGCTTATTGATAGACTCGATTAAGAAGAGAAGATAGAAAATGGTGGGACATACATTAAGGTATCCAGATAAACTGCACAGCACAATACTGCAGGGTATGATAGAAGGGAAAAGACCATCTGGGCGACCTCGCAATACATTTATTGCACAAATAAAGAAATATGCAGTAGTTGGAAGCTATAGGGCATTAAAAGAAATACCGAGTGACCGTGAACAAAGGAGAAGAAGAGTTGGAAACCAAACTACTACGGGTTGAAAAAATAAATAAATATAGGTTAATTTGACATATTATATCAGAAATTAAATAGCTGCATTCTGAAAAAATATATACAGTATACATAGTGTATTGGTTAATGTGACATTTGAGATAAAAAATTGAATAGCTGTAATTTAATTCATTATAGCAATAGTCATAGTTTTATTGAATATTAATCTCTCAGTGTATTGCATATATTTTGATAATGAATCATATAAAACTGAAAATTGTTGTAAAAATATACTGAGCCTAATGTATAAAAAGTAAAAAATATTTTAGTCTAGCTGAGTATGTATCTCATATCTTCAATCATAATTTTCGATTATTTGTACCACAATTACTTACTTATAAGCTTGCGAAACTCTATAATATCAATTGATTTATTAATTTATAAGCCATAAATATTGAATAGGTAAAATTAAACTTATGAAATTTATTTGTAATTTAAAATAAAATTTGTAGGTGTAATAAAATATGATTATAAGTAACAACTAGTAATTAGTGTAGGACATCACTAGGTTAACAATATATAACATAAATATAAGTATAATTAAAATATATTATTAAAAATATACTATATGAAATATGGTTGAAATTTCTTGTTACTCATAATATTTCTATGACGCCTCTCCGTACATATTTTCTCTAATAGGTATATTATATTTAATTTAATTCATAATTATTTCTATTATATTATACTAAATATTGAAAATTTGTAGTTTATATTAATGAAGATTAAGATACATTGTTTTTACAGAATTACATTTTACAACAGAAATTCATAGAATGTAATCGTTTTAGAAAATTCATTGATTAAAATTATATTATTATTTTTATTCAGTTTTTTAGATAAAATTTTTCGAGGGTAGATAAAATATAAATAAATAGGTATATAGATTTTCCTATAAGAAATTTTGTTAACCATACTTTGCAATAAAATGTTTATTAAAATGACTCAAGTCTATTAGATGTAGTAATATTGAATCACTCTAATATCCTAGGAAATAAGGCTTGTTAAATGATGTATGTGATTAGCAAGGAAATGTACAAAGCGTTTGTAATTTAAATTAAACAATTAAATAATTTGTAACCGATATTATTAAAATAAATCATGTATACATTGCAAAACAATTTTGAATTCAATATTATATTATTGTTATAATTATAAATGATTATTTCAAAAAGTACCACGATAATTACTTTAAATGCGCTGAACTAATATGTATTTCATTGGAACATGGGTCCAAACACCATTAATTCCACAGTTAAAGCGAAATAAAAATAAATTGATTTTGACAAATTACTTATTTAGAGTTCCATAATAAATAAATAAATAAATAAATAAATAAACCTCGTACAATGACATAATATAAAAAAAAGTATATAGATTATTGTGACATATATTATCACTAATTGAATAGCTGTAATTTGATTCATTATAATTTATGGGCAATAACTATGGTTTTATTGAATATTATTCTTTCAATGTATTGCATACATTTTGACGATGAATCATATAAAACAATATATTGTTGTAAAATTGTATTGAGATTAATTTCAAAAATGTCAAATTTATTTTAGTCTAACTGAGTGTGTATTTTAAATATGATAAATCACAATTTTTGATTATTTGTACCATAACTACTTACCCGTTTGCTTGAGAATCTCTGTAAAATCAATTTACTTATAAATTTATAAGCCATAATTATTGAATAGGTATGCTTAAACTTAAGGAATTTATTAGTATTTTAAAATAATAATTATTATGTATTATAGAATATGATTATAAGTAACAATTAGTTTGGTTTTTAGGTCGTCACTAGGTTTACAATATATAATATATATATATATATATAAGTAAAATTAAAGGATATTATAATAAAATATTACGGTTAAAACTTGTTGTTACTCATAATCTTTTAATGAATTCTTTCAGCATATATTTTTTTTAATAGGTACTTATATTATATTTATTTTAATTCAAAATTATTTGTATTACTTGATACAAAAGGTAGAAAATTTGAAAAAAAATTGTTTGATCTAGCTTGAGATACATTTTTTTCCCAGAATTTCTTTTTACAAAGGCAATTCATAGAAATTCATTGATTTTATTTTACATTATTATTTTAATTCATTTTTTTATATTCAAATTCTCTGAGGGTAAATTTATATACTGTTTGGATACTTATAAAAAATATAACTAGTTATGTATATAGATTTTCCTAAATGAATTTAAGATGAAAAAATTATGCTAAAAAATATTCTTTGAAACTCTGGAATTAATGTTAAATGCTTTAACAATGGAAAAGCTGATTTCCAGACAAAGGCGATGTTAATTTGTGTACGCTATTACCAAGATAATGTACAAAGAGATGTTAATAATTTGTAATCGATTTAATAAAAAAACATGAATTAAGTTTTAACAAAGTTGCAATTAAGTACTACCACAAAAATTACCTATAACTTTCTGAACTAAAACGAATCTCATTGGAACAATGTTCTAAAAACTATTTATTCTGAAGTGAAATCAAAATAGAAATAAATTGAATTTGACAATATTCTTATTTAAATTTCATAATAAACAAATAAAAAAAAAAAACACATACAATGATTTATCATAAACCCAGTATATAGTTTAACGTGACATGTCGCATCTGATATTGAATAGCTGTAGTTTGATTCGTTTTAATTTAAGCTTAATTTAAAAAATGTCAAATGTATGTATCTATGTAGCTGAGGGTATATTTAGAATATGATCAATCATAATATTTGATTTTCGTACCATAATTACTTACCCATCACCATATAAATCACTGTTGAATCAAATAATTTATTAATTTATAAACCATAATTATTGAATAGGTATAATTAAACTTGATATACGAAATTTATTATAAATTTAAAATAAAAATTTATATGTATTAAAGAATATGATCATAAGTATCAACTAGTTTTTACTGAGGAACGTTACCAGGTTATCAACATATAATGTATATATAAGTAAAATTTAAAAGATATTATTAAAAGTATCCTATGATGAATTACGATTGAAAATTGTCGTTACTTGCAATCTTTTTTTGAAGCCTCTACACACATATTTTGTTTAATAAGTATATTATATTTAAATTAATTCGTAATTATTTGTTTTTGAGTAACAACAAGATTCAAATATAATACATCATAGCATATTTTTTTAATAATATATTTTTAATTTACATATATACTAGCTATCCAAGCAAATATTGTTTTGCCATATAAATTATTTCTAATGAATATTTTAGTAGGCAAATAAAGAATAATTAAATTATTGTAAGTGTGTGGAGATGTGGTATACTGGTATATGACTGAAAGAGGAATGGAGTACTGTGAACGAAGACGGCCTATAAAAATAACAAAACACCAAATATTCATTTTTTTTTAATTAAATGTACTTTTATTATCTTAACTAATAAATTTCAAGTTACATCTCTATCACAAATTATGAAAATTTAAAAAAATAATTATCAGTCTCTTAGTGCAATGTTGTGTACAATATTTGTAGTGAATCCATCTTTAGTCAACACAAACAAACTGGATGGCTTACCCACGCGTGAACATGTCACGTATAATTGTCCGTATGAAAAATATGGTGTGTCTAAATCTAAGCCACAAACAGACATAGTTTAGCCTTGAGACTTATTTATTGTCATTGTGAATACCAATTTAATTGAAAATTGAATTCCCAATCAAATTGTGAATTCAATTGAGACATCTATGGTGATAATAGGGATTTGTGGTAGTAATACTTCTTCTATCCTCGGAACTTGCCATTCAAATTGCTGGCTTCGATAACGTTTTTTATCAATTTTTAATGACTAATTTCGTGCCATTCCACAGACATGGTACGTTCAAATCACGAAGCAAAATAATAGGAGATCCAACCTCCAGGTGTAAATGGTGTGGTGGCATGCCTGGCAAGTCCAATGAGTTCAAAAACTCTGCTGGATAATTTACAGTTTCATTGATTTCAAAAACTGTATCGATAGATTTGTATGATACCAAGTTCTCTGGCAAAAACTGCTGTATCTTGGAATTCAAATCGTTGACGTCCACATATTTTGATGCCAAAATTGTTCTTTCTGCCAGCCACTCAGGATTCAAGTATTGTGTGTGTGTATCGGGAAATATCTTGTCAATAAGATCATTTTTCGAATTAATGATTGTACAGAAATTGGTTTATGCATCCAGTATTTTCATGTAAAACTACTTTTCCATCGCCGATATCTCACAGTTGTTTTAAGAATGTTTCAGTGGATGGATTTTGAAGCATTTGAATGCGCATATTTACTTTCAGCTGTACTTTTTCAACATTACGCCACAGTCTCGATGATTTGAAGCAAGCGTTGATCTCAACAGTAACGTGTAATGACGGAAGTATTTGTTTGAAATCACCTGAAAGAAGTAAGAGAGTTACGCCAAATAGATTTTCATTGTTTCTTATGTCTTTCAATGTCCTATCCAACGCCTCAAGCGAATATTTGTGTGCCATAGTACATTCATCCCAGATGATAATTTTACACTGTTTCAGCACTGCAGCCATGGACGATTAATTTTTTATATTGCACACTGCGTCAGGATTATTTTGAATATTTAGTGTCAGCTTAAATGCTGAATGAGCTGTTCTGCCTCCATCCAATAAAGTTGCTGCAATGCCAAATGATGCAACAGCCAATGCAATGCCATTGTTTGATCGTATTTCGGCAAGAACTAACGAAATGAGGAATATTTTGCCAGTTCCGCCTGGTGCTTCCAAAAAAAATAATCCAACTTGTCCTGCTAAAGCTGCGAGTAAAATGTGGTCGTAAATGGTTCTTTGTTCCTCAGTCAGTAGTGGGACCTGGCGACTAACAATCGCTGCCATTTCTACAGTATTATACTACAGTTTATAATTCATTTTAGTGTTCATTAAATCAGATGCACTTCGATTTGGCGAATGCATACCGAAATGACTGAGTGGTAAATTGGCAATGACAATGTAAAGATCCTCGATAGCAATCAATGTTTCATTGTATATAGCGTCGCTAAATGTTATTGTTAGATCATTACACCGTGTACGATGTCGATGTAATATATCATTAATCATTGTCTCTTTGTGATTATTCTACAACTTTTCCGTTCATGCTGGGAAATATGTAGTCAGCACTATAGCGTATAGTAGAAAAATTTGTATTGTTGTACAGTTCAATGCTGCTTCAGTAAGCATACAGTCCCACTGGATGTCGTTTTCCTGCAAGCTGAGTGCATGGCATGTATCTCTATACGTTGGGTACTGTTGTCCATTCACTTTACATATATCTTGAAATGACAATGGGCCAGTGACATTACCCAACAACAGTCGCAAATAAAAATACTCTGCTTTGGATTAACAGTAAATACTCGCCCCAAAGTGTTTGATTTGAATAAACCGGGGTATGCATCAATCAGTGTGCCTTGCTTGCGAGACACCCATTTTTTTGTTTGAGTCCATGTGAAATAGCGTGGTACTTCTAAATAGAGTAGTGTTCGTGTAAGGGCACCAAAAGCATCCACACGATTACACAATTCAAAAATTTCGTGAGTGTAGTTTTACATTTTAGTGGATTTATAGCACGATCAATCGCTGTCTTGTTCGTGAAATATACGCGCTGGCCGTTTTTGAGGTGGAAGGCTAAATAAATAACTGCTGGATCCCGTTCATGAATTGGGAAACCAAAGATACGCCAAAAATCTTCATTGGTTTGTCCACCAATCACCTTCACCCATGTTTTTGCAAAACAAAGTTTTGTTATGAAATTCATTAAAGACTTTAATTTTTTTTTAACACACGTGCTGTAATGTCATGACGATGAATTGCATTTTGTCCTGGCAATAACAAAGATGTAAACATGTCACATTTGAACGTGATAAATAAACACTGTCAGTCGTAATTGTGCATATAAATCAGAGCTTCCTGGATGTATTCTTGCATGTGATGTGGACTTCCTATGTACGATGATGGTAGAATGATTGAGTTACCAATTTCGGTGGTGTCGGGATTGCTCACAATAGCGTATCGCAAGTAAATGTATTCTTCCGCACACAGCTTCTGTTGATTATACCGTAAAACACATAGTCGTTCACTCTCTATCTTCACATACATGTTGACCATGAATTGTTGGCAAAGCTGAAGACACCGTAGAATGACGTCCTGACCGCGTCTAATCATCAGACATACACATAATAAACCTTCGAGCTAACTAACGTTCTTGTTTGTTTCGGCTCCTGTTATAATATATTCTTAAATATGAATTCAAATTAAGTTATGATGTTCATAATAATGAATTAAGTTTTATAATGAATGAAGTACCTGTTACGGAATCAGGTTATTTAATATTTATGCAATATCCGTCTTGTCCCTTCCAGGATATTAGCGGATATTGGAGAGCGTCGTTGAACGGTGTGTATCAGAAATGAACTCAAGATTATTATTTTTTCTTCGAATCACTATTTTTCGCGTAGCTGTACGGTCGCCAACCATGATTTCAGCAACGTCGTCAACAACAGGTGCATTGAGTCTACGAATGTGCTCTCCAGCTGGTGTTTTATCAGGGTTGATGACAATAGCGTGATTGTCATTTTGTAATTTGTGCATTTGTGATTTGAATAATTTCAACAATTCATTGTGCTCATTCAATAAAGCGTTCAGTTCACAGACGATGTGTCTTTCAAAAGGTGAATTGAGTTTATTGTAACTACAACGTGCATCCACGAGATTGGCGAGTGCGCTTTCGGAGTACCGATAAGTAAACCGTTAAATGGTTCAGGTGGTGTTTCTACTTCCGGTAGTTGCACTTTTCCTGACGTGGAACACATACCGGCTGGCTCTTTTTTTAATTTAAGCGCATTACAATGCGGACATTTCTTGTTCATAGCACCAATCTCTACTTTCGAATGAGCGTAATATTTAATATCGGTCCCCTACTCTAATGCTAGACAAAATAATGAATTTTATGTAAATGCTCGATGTACTTGTTGGCGTTGTCGGTCATTAGCTCTACGTGTGTCAACTACGAATTTACGTGCTTCTAATCGTCTTTTTTAATTTTGTTCAACTTGTGTCTCACGCAATCGCACCACGTTCATACGCATATTTTCATTTTCCTGTGGGATTTGTTTAGGTTGCATGTAGGTGGAAACCCGCGGGCCGCCCGCCGCCTATATACAGGTATACAATTTAGAAGATATTTACAAATATTTAAAAATATTTGTCGTGAGACAACCTTTACACCTTGGGGTATCATACATCACTCTATGAGACCTACTGAATATACACACAAAATTTCATGACAATCGGTCAAGCCGTTTCGGAGGAGTCTGGCAACATACATTTTCCATGTTGTGACACGAGATTTTTATATATTAGATATTATATAATGTTAACATCTTAACGCACTACAGGTAAAAATAGTTGTTATTTCTTTTCATATTCTATAATACATATTAATTTTACTTATATATATATATATTAATATTGTAATATTTTATAATATATATTAATTTTTATTCTAAATTACTAATTTATGTATTGGTTTTACAATAGCTCCCAATTCTGACCGTAAGTGATAATTGAACAAATAATTGAAAATTAAGTTTCATCATATATTAAAATACACACTCTAAACTAAAATACGCTTGATATAATTTAAATTTTTCAAAAATATCCAGATATATTTTATGCATCATTAGAATTTATGCAATACATTCAAAGAATAATTTTCAAAAAAACATAGATGATGCTTATAAATTATAACAAATAAAATTACAACTATTCAATTAGTGATGTAAAATATAACAATATCCTATAAACTGTATTCATATAATGTCATTTTACGTGTTATTTTATTTATTTATTTATTATGGATTTCTAAATGAGCATTTTATCAAAATCAATTTATTTTTCTTTCCCTATAACTACGGAATGAATAGTTTTTATAACACTGATCCAAATTGAAATATATTTGTTCAGCGTCACCTAAATAATTATTGTGGTATTAATTATGTTCGGTATACATTTTTCGAAGTAGGTATATATATATATATATTTCTTTATATATTAATATTAAGACTTTTTGAAATAATGTCGTATAAACTTATAAAATATTTAATTAAAATTTTTTTCGAAGTTTATACATGATGTATTTTAATAATATTGGTTACAAAATATTAACAACAATTTTTACATTTTCTTGATAATCACATTCATAATTTATCATGCCCTATGCACTAGCATATCAGATTGATTCAATGTTAATCCATTTAATGAAAATCGTTAATTTCAATAAACATTTTTTAGCAAAGTATCGTCAACTTAATTTCTTATAGAAAAATCCAAACAGAATCTAAATCTGTACGCCTAGAATTTGAAATAGAAATCTGAATAAAAATAATAATAAAAATTTTAATCAATTAATTTCTCAATACGGTTAAATTTTATGAATTCTCGTTGTAAGTAGTGAGTCTGAAAAAAAAATATATCTCAAGCTAATTTAAATTAAAAATTACAAATATTCAATCATTTGTAAAAATAAAAATAAATAATTATGAATTAAATTAAATATAATATACCTATTCAACAAAATATGTGCGGAGAGGCTTCAAAAAAAATAAAAAAATAAATGAGTAACAACAAATTATAATCTTTTTTTGAAGCCTCTACGTACATATTTTGTTTAATAAGTATAATATATTTTAATTAGATCATAATTATTTGTTTTGACTAAGGATTGAAAGTTTGTAAAGTTTTATTTTAATCTAGTTTGGGATATATTATATTTACAAAATTACGTATTACAACGGAAATTCATAGAATTTAGTCGTTTTGAGAAGTTCAATGATTAAAATTAGTATTATTATTTTTATTCAGGTTTTTAGATTTAATTTCTACGAGGGTAGATTTTGATACTGTTTGGATACTCATAAAAATTGTAACTATGTATGTACATAGCTTTTAACATAGAATTACATAGCATAGCATTGCATTTTCTACATAACCTATTTATTATTTATAATTTCAAAATAATTTTTGCATAGCATTTAATTCATTTAAATAAACATTTTTTGACAAATTATCGTCAATTTAATTTCTTATAGAAAATTATAATTAGGTATGTACATAGAATTTTCTATATGAATTAAATTGACGATATTTTGCTAAAAAAATTTTATTTAAATGAGATAATTCTCTTAGATGTATTAAGATTGAATCAACCTGATATGCTTGTATATAGAGCATGTAAAATTATGTACATGGTTAGCAACAATATGTACAAAGCGTTGTTAATAATTTGTAACCAATAATATTAAACGATATCATGTTTAAATTCCAAATAAATATTCAATTATATATTTTATAATTTTATAAATCATTAACTCCAAAAGTCTTAATATAATATACATATATATATATATATATATATATTTATATTCAACGTATATACTGAATACTACCACACTACAATAATAATTACTTAGAAGTTGTTGAACTAATATGTATCTCATTGGAACTATGTTTCTAACACCATACATTTCGGAATTAAAGCGAAATATAATTTAATTGATTTAGAAAAAAAACATATATAGATTCCGTTAAAAACAAAACGTACAAGAACGTAATATAAACCAAAGATAAATTTTTTTTGATATTTTAGATCAGAAATGGAATAGCTTTAAATTGATTCGTTATAATTTATAAGCAGTAGCCATGTTGTTTTTTTAACATTATTTTTCAATGTTTCGATTAAATTCTGATGATGAATCAAATATGTATGGATATTATTGAAAGAATGTACTAAATTTAATTTAAAAATGTTAAACGTATTTTAGTCTAGCTGAGTGTGTATTTAGTATAACAATTAATCTTATTCTTCAATTATTTTTATCATAATAACTTACATTTTTTCAGTAGATTCATTGTAAAATCAATTTACTTATTAGTTTATAAACCATAAATATTGAATATGTAATATATATCTATACATGTATAACATATCAATATATCCTTATACGTACCTATGTACATAATATAATTATTATAAACAGCTGTTACATGGAATAAATAATACACAGCTGACTACTACGATACACCGCTCATCATCACTACTCATATGTTTTATTAATTTTCACAGAGGTCGCACTTTTGAGTGGGGGTAACTGGCCTTCATGGTCAAGTTTATAAAAGGGATGCCAACAGTAGCCAGGGCGTCTTTTTTTCATCGCCTTGAAGTGCACTAACACTGCCATATACACGGTTGCTGACGGTACCGCGCATTGTGTATGTGCGTAAGATAGTTATACGGCTTTAACGTTGTCGTGGGAGAGGCATTTTTGGGTAAATTTCACGCATGTTACAACCGACCCTACAGTCCGTGTTATAACAGACGTTGAGCCCACCTTTTTTTTCTATTTCATTTTTCTTCATTTCAATGTTCAGTGTATCGTTGTTATTCTAGCTGCTTGTCTTACTTTATAATATCTAGCGAGTTTTTTTTTCTTACACCTACATATCCTTCTTTAATATTTATTACATTTATCCATCCTAATTCAATATCTAGTGTTTGAATTTATATTGTTCAAACAACCTTTGATCGTGATACGTGAATCGTATAGCTCGTCATTGGTTAGAGGGATGATATAAATAATCACACGAAAACATCATTTAAAATATTGGTGCTGATAAAGAATAATTCCTATTTATATTTTTTTTCCATCCATATCCATCCATTCTTCTTAATATCTAGTATTTTTAATTATACCGCTCAGACAACCTTTGATCGTGACACGTGAATCTTATAGCTCGTCATTGGTTAGAGGAGTGGTACAATTAATCATACGAACAGATCATATTGATCCGATAGAGGGACGAATATTCAAGGTATAGATAAGTGTGCTAGGTAGTGGCAATAACTGGATCTACCTTAATTGAGTTTAATTTAAACAATAATATTGTGAATATTCATCGTGCGATCTTCGGCTGCATAAGGTTAGTATATTTACACTACTACTATAGATGTTTTAGGTCGAAAGAATAGGCAGGGATTTAGTATTTTATGAGGGTCGGGAACGTATTATATATTTGACCGTTTTCACAGCCACTGTTGGGCAGTTCATTGTTGAGGTCGGGTATAATCATCCATAAAGAAAACACACGTCGTTCACAAAGGATATCTTAATATTGCCCTTTCAATTCTCTGCAGGAAGCCGCCCTATATGCATAATATTTTACGTTTTATTATTTTCGTGTTGTTCTTCTGTATCACGCGTATAATCTCAATATAAGTATACATCCAATCACTATTGTAATTTCGCATATCACCAAGTCGTGATACTTTCTCCTCTCTTCCCCATTCCTTTTACCCTTTTTTTCGATCTACTACAAGTAGGTATTAATAAACTTAAGAAATGTATTAGTAATTTATAAAAAAAATAATGCATACTATAAAATATTACAATATAATAAAATATAAGTAAAATTAATATGTATTAAACAATATGATTATGAGTAATAACTAGTTAACTGTAGGACATCACCAGGTTAACAATATATAATATACATTATATATATATTAGTAAAATTAAAAGATATAATAAAATATCCTATGATGAATTACGGTTGAAGTAAGTCGTCACACATAATCTTTTATTGAATTCTCTTGGCATATATTATGTATAATCGGTATATTATATATTTTACTTTATATAAAGAAAATTTTACTTAAATATTTAATTTTAAAAACATTTTTAAACTTACTTTTTACTAAGACAATTCATAGAAATTCATGGATTTTAATTTAATTTACATTATAATATGAATATATATATATAATTAGTGTTATAATTTATATTATTAATTCAGTATTTTAATTCGCCTTCTCCGAGGGTAGCTTAAAACATTGTATGGATAATAATTAAAAATATAACTAGTTATGTATATAGATTTTTCTATAAGAAATTCAGATGACGACATTTTGTTAAAAAATATTTTTTGAAAATCCCCAATTATATTAGAAGCTTGAACAATTGAAAAACTGATCTCCGGGACCTAAATAATGTTAATTTATTTATACTATTAGCAAGGAATTGTTCAAAGCGATGTTAATAGTTTGTAACCGATTTTATAAAAAAATATCATGTATTTTAAACAAATTTTGAATTAAACATTATATTAAATTATAAATGAATATTTTAAAATATATATTTATATTTATATATATTTATATATAATGAATATGATAAATACTTTGAATTCGCCGAACTAATATGTATCTCATTGGAATATTGGTCCTAACACCATTCATTCCAGAGTTAAAGCGAAATAAAAATAAATTGTTTTTCAATATAAATATTTAGATTCCATAATATATAAATGAAAAAAACACCTATAATGACATAATATTAACTCATTATATAGGTTGTTGTGACATTTTATATAAGGAATTGAATAGCTTTAATTTGAATCGTTATAATTTATAAGCAATACCTATAGTTTTTTGAACATAATTTTTCAATGTATTGCTTAAAGTCTGACAATGAATCAAATATATATAAATATTATTGAAACAATATTCTAATCTTAATATAAAACATGTCAGGCTATTTTAGGCTAGCCAAGTGTGTATTTTAAAAAATGATCAACCTTATATTTCGATTATTTGTATCAATATTACTTACTATCAAAACTGGCAGTCTCTGTAATTTAATTGATATAATAAGGTACAAACCATAATTATTAAATAGGCATAATTAAACTTAAGAAATTTATTAGTAATTTATTATAAAAGATAATATGTATTGTAAAGTGTTACAATATTAAAAAATATAAGTAAAATGTATATGTATTATAGAATACCTATGATTATTAGTACTTAACAACTAGTTTTAATTATAGGACATTACCAGGCTAACAATATATAATATATATATAAATAAATGAAATTAAAGGTTTTTATAATAAAATATCCTAAGTTGATTTATGGTTAAAACTTGTTGTTAGTTATAATCTTTTATTGAATTATTTCAGAATATATTTTCATTAATATGTATATGTATTTATTTTAATTCATAATTCTTTTTTTTATTTTATAAAAAAAATTTAAAATTTAAAAATTTTTAATTTCATCTGTCTTGAGGTACAAAACTTTTACAAAATTAATTTTTACTAAGACAATTAATAGAAATTCGTGGATTTTAATTTATATTACTATTTTAATTCAGTATTTATAGGTATTCATATTCTCCGAAGGTAGTTTTAAAAACTGTTTTGATAATTATAAAAAAATATAAATACCGTCAAATGGGGGAACATTGATAAATTTTTTGTATTTTTCTTTTGTTTTGTCTATAAATCATTGACTAGTTTAAATATTTTAATAGTTAAAACCAATATGTATTCTTAAGAAGTGTTTAAATATATTTCAATTAAAGTTTGTTTTAAAAAATGAAAATAACCTTAAAAATGTTGTACTTAAAAAAAATATCAATGTTATACTGTAGTTGGGGTAACTTTGATAGCCTTCTCCAAATCACTTATAATTAATGGAAATATGGTAAAAGTATCAATGTTGGCACGTATTAAAATCCATCAACTGTTCCAGAGTTATTAATTTTTTTTATAATTGGGTAACTTTGATAACAGAAAAAAAAAATAATAATGTATTTTTTTAGAACTTTATAAGATTCATTAGAAACTTTATTACCTATACACTATGTCACTATAATAATAGGAACCTTGTAATAGTAATATTTATATAACAAAAATAATTATCAATAGGTAGGTATGTACCTACCTTATGATAATAACAAATTTAGGTACCCATTAATTCTATATATTCTTGTAACATAATAGTAAAAACTTAAAAAACATATAAAACTTAAAAATATAGGAACCCTATCTTAGGTCGGTACATTGATTATTATGTAAGTATGTTACCTATATATTATAATATCAGTCATAGTAATATTAAAATAGGTAATAAAAAATTATCTATAGGTAAATTAAAAATATAAAAAGATAGGAACCTTGTCTTAGGTATTGATTATTATAATTACAAATAAATAGGTAAATTAAGCTTCATAGACATCCACAGAGAAATTGAATTTGTATTGTCTCCTTTCTTTGGTTCTAATAGTTTGTAACATGGGAAGAACTGCAATTACGGCACTGACTGGTGAAACAAATATATCTTTATCTACTATTTTGAAAACTTGATGAGATGTATCTATAGATTTCAAATCTAATAACTCATAAGACTTTTTTGGATCAATGATTTCTTTAATGATTGCTACATATTTGTAAACAGTTGCTTATCGACGACCCGCTACTACTTTAACCAAAACATAACAGCCAATTTTTAAATTTTTATTAGGCGTAGAATAATCTGCCAACTCTTATGTAATTTCAACATTTTCATCAGGATTATTTATAACTATATCATCATCCACAAGATTTTCAATTTCAACTTCAGATTCAATAATTTCTTCTTCATTAAAATGTCTAGACGTTATACTTTCCCCCAGAACTATATTCAAACTTGTTCTTTTTCTTGGCCGTCTAAGTAATCCATCTGTGGGTTATCTTTTTTCATTCAAGTAAGTAACTAAAGAATCATTGACAGTTTCTTGAACATTATTAATGACATCAGGTATTTTCTCAAGGACCTTATTAGGATTAAATGGGTAAATACCTGTTGTGTCAAATCCTTTGACTATTACTCTTTTAATATTTGATTCTTCATCATTGTTGGGTACTTTTACACTGTCAATTTTATTCAAAGATTTATTTACTAATGTTGCAAATTCTGATTTGGGTATACCTTTACATGAAGGCTGTGAAAGTTTATATTGTGTTAATATATTTCTCCAAACTTCTTTTAGTGGTTTGAATACCCCAACAGCTAATTTCTGGGATAAGTGTGTTTCATTTTTGGGTAAACACAGTGCTCGAATTGGGGGGGGACGCGAGGGGACTGAGTACCTCAACTAATCTTTCAGAAATTTTAGCGTACCTCTACTATTTTTTGTAAGTGGAACGCATGGGACGGTAAATTTTTTTCAAGTTTTTTTATTAGCAAAATTCACGAAACATGAGATACCAGATATCGTACCGCCGAATACGTAACAACCGGTCCGTGGGGTTGTTCTGCGGGCGTGGAACTTTGGATAAGAAAACTCCACCCCACCGCCACTCATAGTGCCGCCATGCCATTAACACACAAGGTGTTGTTGTGACTTTGCCGAACGCGCGTGTTTTTTCGATAACGTACGCGTGCTCCGTTTACTCCTTGAAGTGTCTTTTTCTGTTTATTTACTCGCCATTACGGTTTGCACTGTCTAATTCCGACATTTTT
>JAIPRL010006951.1:0-25278 GCA_025469235.1 Pemphigus obesinymphae
TAATGTAAAACTCTTAAAAATTGTAAATGTGATGTCCTTTCAAGTGGAACGATTAGTATTTTTCAATGGATATATGGGCCCTTTAACCAAATCGCGGACTAGGCCTTTTGATGCCAGTCCGACACTGTTGTAATGTTTTAAAAATGTTTTCATATAACGGTTTTTCATAATATTTTTTCTTTGTAATAAGATATAATATTCATTTATTATTAACTTTTAAATGAGCCACTTCCGTCAATCGTTTTTCCTGACGTATTAAACTGTCTACGTTTTTTTATCTTTGAATTGTAATGTGATTCCGCGGAATCACATTACAGAATCGTTAGACAGACAAAACAGCGGCTTATGCAATGCCCGATCGCCGTATTATTTTTTGTAGAAAAAATATCACCTATTATTTCGTTATAGCCGCAATCAAATTTTACTTGTGTATTATTTTATTTGCTAATGAAAATGTTTGGAATTATAATAATGAGTCATTTAATTTTGATATTTTGGTGTTGAGTTACTTGTAGAATTATTTATATTTATAGTCATTTAATTGTTTAATTTCGCTGGTTCCAAAACTGTCTAACTTTTGTTTATTTGATTTTTTAATTTTATTGTCGTTCCATTCCTTTATGAAACGAATAAATTCTGATCTTTCAATATCTAATATGTTTATCGATCTGTGTTATAGTATTTTGAATATCTACCTAATTTTATTTCCTTCTACCTCGTCTAGACTATCATCTATATTATTGGTTTTTAATGCCCTGCTGAAATACCTAACCAGTCTAGGTCGTAAATCCTTATTAACCTTACCCGAAATATTTAATTATTTTTAATAAGCACAAGTTAATAAGCTGATCTTTCATTAAAGAATAAATATCAGATTTTATTAATTGAATTAGAAATTTCAGAGAGAGTCAAATTTTGATCGCTCATATTCCATTTTATATTTAAAGAAAATTATGTGAATTGTTCAAAAAATTAAATAAAATTAAATCTGAAGGTGGAGAAAAAATAATAATAAAACAAAAATAAGAGAAAAAAAATATTTCCCTATAAAAACCTAGCTTTTTGGAAAAAAAAATCTTTACCTAGCAATAGTGGTGAAAATGTAAACGTGTAAGAATCGATTATACCTAAACCAAAAGTTTCTTCTTTCCTAAACGGAAAAAAGATTTTGGTTAAACCAAAGATGTCTCATAGGTATAGGTACGTGAAAATATGTACCTATCTAACTTTAGTAGGTACCTACATTGAAGATCGTATTAATCAGATACGAAAAAAAATAAAATGTAAGTTTTTTTTATATAGAAAACATATAATAAAAAAAACTCGAAAAACGTATTTCACACACGTCAAAAAAAATATTTACCTATCTAAGGTACTCAAAATCTTATTTATAAAACACGGAAATGTACGTTTTTTTTTTTTCATAGAAAACATACAATAAAAAACTAAAAATAAGACGTATTTCCATACGTAAAATCAAATAATTCCCTAAACTCAGGAGGGAAAATTAATGTAGGTAAAAGCTTCTATACACAAAACCAAAAAAAAAATTTTTTACTCTGCAAGGAGCAAAAAAAAAAATACACCATACCTTGGCAAAACTTGTACTCGGTCGTACAATGGCGAGTGATACGAGGAAGGTGGGAGTAAGTGAAGAAGATGCGGGAGATATAGAGTTAAGTGGAAGTGTAGGACCAGGGTGACCGACCCCAAATAGTTGGGAGAGAAGGCGAAGGAGAAGAAAGAGAATATAATTCATTATATTACATAATTAATATAATTATAAATATACAATAATATATAAATATATAATTTTATAAATAAAATAATATTATATATAATACAATATAGGTACCTAATGTATAATTCATTCCAATCATATTCTATCGCCATTCTCGGTGTCATCATTAATTATAATTAAATAAAGTTGCTGATTATTACTGATAGGTACCTAAAATAATGATGAATAATTGAAAATGATCAAAAAATGAAAAAATTTATTTATGATGTAAACTCACATTTATTGTATTATAAATTGCTATGTAGCTAAGGTACTTGTAGATGTATACCTACACCTACTCAATCAACTTTTTTTTATGTATTTCGTACGGAGTTTCTATATTGGTCCTTTGATCATATCCATCTGTTTCATTTATTATAACCACGAAGAGAGAGAACAAAATATTTTCTACATCCTTAATAGATTGGCACTTTACCAATCGTTCGTAGAATAACTTCTATAACACGTCAATGTACGGTTTTTAAAGGTACCTACCCATCTTGCAGCTAATTTAATGAAGTGCGCAACATCCACTCGAATAAAGCATCTTAACAATAAAAAAAAATTGAAAACTGAATTATTTTAGAGCACCAAAATTAACGTAAATAAATGTTCAAAATGTTTTCCTTAATTTTGGTCTATTAATAGAAAATTCAAGATTTCGAGGTTTTTAAATCCTAAAGGTGGTAACTATAAAATTTTTAATAACTATTTAGAATTTGTCGACAACTTTTATTATGTCAGTATGAAATGTATTCGAATTTCGAAGAAAAAATATGGGTCTACACTTGTAATTTTCACAGAGTATGTAATAACTATTAGGTATGTTGAAAATTGCATTCAAATTTTAAGAAATTATTGATTTAGAGATTTTTTATAAAATTAATAATTTTAAGTTAATAATATATAATATTCGGGTATATCCAATAGTAATTTTGTGCCTATGAAATTTCTACTTTTAATAAACACTGAAGCTTTGCTCAGAATTGTTTAATAGAAAGAAATTATTTATCATTACTTTCAAATTCATAATATCTAACTTTTTTAATGTGCCTATACCAATTACATTAATTAGTATTTTCTTTCAGAATGATGTATATATAAAAAAATTGGACCAAATTTACTAGTAAAACTCATAATTAATAGTTTATAATATTTATAATAAATTATCCAAAAAAAAAAAATTATTCATAGATTTAAAATTATACCTAATTATTTTAATTTAGCATTTTATTATCAATAAAATACATATAGACAGTTTCCAACTAGCATCAAAAGGTCAGTACGCGATCTGGCCGAAGGGATTATCAAAATATATTAATTGTTTAAATTATAAATACAAAAATCTCAAAAAAGGTAATGAAATTTTTTTATTATTATTGAGAGATGGTATGTAAAATAATCAATAAAAAATTAAAAAATGGAATTTGGGAGGTAATTCTCGGGGGAAAGTGTAACCAGAGAGCCAAAATGGGTTATACACAATTTAAATTTTTTATTGGTAACACAAGTTCATACACATTTGGACTCCCTATAGTAAACCCATCACGCTTCATCTGTAACTACACCACTGACGGGTACCACAAAAAATTTAAGAAATTGAAAGAAAAATATATTAACCAATGGTATATACATACCTAGGTACCCAGTGGAATTTTTGAAGAGGTCATTCTTTTATAACCAGATCAGCACAAGCTTTAATATATGTATTGAGTGAAACACTGAGTAATCGCTGATAAAAGGCTAAAAACATATCGCACACGGTTTCTTTCGATATCTAAACATTACAATTTAACCACTAAAAATTGTAGTATGATTATGTTTTTCACTCAACATATTAGTCACCGTAAATCCATGTTCCTGAATAGTGTCATACCTATACAAGTGCCTCATAAAAAAATATTTTTGATTTTTTCGATACCAAATTTTTTTAAATTTTTTACGACGGATCCTGTAGCATCTTCGTTTTTGTATATAATATTTTTCTTTTTTTATGGAATACTGCCCGGTTGGGCATTATTTAGTAATAAATAAAAATAATAATAATATGATTATATTTATAATATAATTATTATTTATTATATTTTAATAGTAGGTATATATATATATTATATATGATCTTGGGTTGTCCCTATGATGATACTAAAGATATTATGATTATAAAGAATATAAACATGAAGTATATAGATTAATCAGTTGATCAACTTATTGGCGATTGTTAAAAGCAGGACATATTATAGGTACCTATG
Organism: Pemphigus obesinymphae; assembly: GCA_025469235.1. NCBI lineage: Eukaryota > Metazoa > Arthropoda > Insecta > Hemiptera > Aphididae > Pemphigus > Pemphigus obesinymphae. Next base: position 4,030 of record JAIPRL010006951.1, read on the forward strand.
TACAAATGTTTATAAATCATAATATATGAGGTATACGTTGGTCTGTGATAATGAAAAAATATTGAAGTGATAGCAGGCACGATTGTGAAAAAATTGTTATTTACAATCATTGTTTTATAATTATTATAAAATTCTTTATAACTGTTATTCGCGATCGCGACAAAGTTTATTTTTATCATATGATTTATTTTCTAAACTAAATATTTAAATATTGAATAATAACAGGGTTGTTTATTTTATGACTGGTCAATTAAATTTCATAATACCTATATAAGTAATAAATATATACCTAAGAAGCTGGCTCAAATAAAAAATATAATATTGATGGGTGTGAATACGAAGAAGGTTTTTTGAAAAGTATTTTCTCGTTATTATTTGATAACTCGATAACTCATCGTATATTCTTAAAGATATCGACAATAAGTAACTATGTTAGGTACATTAAATAAGAAGTTCAAACAGTGAGAAGATTTCAGTCTCATCCCCGGGAAAGAAAGAAATGTGTATTCCATTAATCATGTTACGTGTAGCAAACGGGAAACCCAAGGCAACACTGACTTTTTTGCCAAACTCGAGTCCGGCTAATCGAGTTAAATCGTATCCGGACGGACGCACTCGGTTGAATTTGGAAGCAGTGCAATCAAGAACGAAAGTGTAGACAGTAACTGGCGAAAAAATAAAACCGGAAGTCAAAGAACGTAATTCGCGTTATTATATCAAGTTAAACGTGTTTCGCGCAGGGAACATGAAAGCCGCAAGGCACCACTGATTTCACTCCCAAACTCGAGTCCGGCTTATCAAATGAAATCGTATGCGGGGGTGTACAGCTAGTAACTGGCAAAAAAATAAAACCGGAAGTCAAAGAACGTATTTCGCGTAATTTTATTAAAATAAACGTGTTACATGCATCAAATGTGAAAGTCAATGCAATCGTCGCAGTGGCGCACACACCAATTTTCAATGGGGGGGGGGGGTCAGCAGAGAGAAGATCGGGACCCTTGTGAGGGGGGAGTAATAAGGAAAAAGTAAAAAAAGGTCATCGTAAATTTTTCTGGTTTACATGAAAAACCCAGGCCCAAAGTGAATCACCCTTGACCCCCCCCTATCATCAAGTCTGGGGGTATTATTGTATGTTTTGTATAGGTTGATATATTAAAAGCCGTATAATAGTTTAAAACGGTTATTCTTATATAAAAATAAACATTATAAAATCAATAGCTTCCTCGCTATGCTTAGAATATAAAATATTCAAAAAGAAAATTAGGTGAACACAATAAAAGTATCACTCACTTGTACTACATGTCACTCCAGAATAAAATTTAAAAAAACTTATAAAAAAACCATATATTTCACATGGTACTGGTATATTATTATTTACAATAAAAACACAAATAATGAACAGGTCAATAATTGAATGACTTATCCAATAAATACATCAACTTATCATAATGTTAAATGTATAAACATTAATTATTATTTGTATATCACAGTTGATTATTTTTTAAACTTAATCTTATCAAAACTACTATACACTAACAAATATATATAATATATAATTTACCTACATTTTTTTTTTTCATAAAAATAAAATCGGTATCATAAATTATTTTGACATTCTACTATAGTATGTACAATCAATGTTATCTTAATGATAAACCCTGTCTGAAAAAGTACAAAAATAATGTATATATATATACATACTATTATATTATTATTATAGTTTATTATACATTTTACATATTATACATTATACTACAATTGTAGTTAAAATCTAAAATCTATAATAATGTAGTAGGGATGTTTTATAATTTATGTAATTATGCGCTATTATATAATTAAGTAAATTCAGATATGATTACAAATTTTCATTAAAATCTACCCAGAGATCCAACCAAGTATTATATTACAATTTCATGCCCTCAAAAGTATGCAATGAATCAAATATTTGATTGTTCACAAGAAAAAATACTAGTTTAATTTAATATGTGTTCAAAAAATATTACAAGTGAAATTAAATTGTCTTCCGAATGGCTTTAAATAATCATGCTTCTATTTGGGAATTTCTTATTTTACATCATAGAATATAAAATATATGAATGACAATAATCTTAAAGAAGATGTGGAAATTAATAAATACATTTGGAGCACAGAAATGTTTTTACATCAGGGAAACAAATGTGAAAAATTAAATATTATAATTATAATTTTGGCGATCAATGGAGATTATGATGTGCATAAAATAAGATTTAAATGTATATGCCGCCTATCCTCTTTTCCAGTAATTTAAAATTACTACCACAACATAATACACAAGGACAGACTGATGGACTGGCCTTCCATTATTAGTAATCAAACCTAATAATAAATTATCTACTGGTTTTTATTTTATAAATAATATGACATTCCTACTATATTTTCATTGATTTTGTTCATTTTAAATGTATATATGAAAAATGCATAGGAAATACAGAAACTAGCCATTTTAATATTACACAATATTGAAAATATATTTTAAAAAGTAGTTAAGATATTATTCATAGCTATAATATTTCTTCCAGTAGTTATAGCTCCTAGATTTAGATTTGTAATTTTCATCGCCCCGATAATCCCTGTAATCTTTATAGTCTCTATAAGTAGGTACTAGCCTGAAAAATGAAAATTAATTTTTAATGATAATACATGCATTAAATACACAAAAATTAATTACAATATATAAAGTTCAAAAACAAATTTAGAATTATGTATAATATACCTTTTATTTGTAATTCAATTCTAAATAAAAATGCATGTTAATATATTTTTATAACTCATAAAACATAAATATTATAACATACTTGTTATTAGTTGATGATTTATGACGACGATATCCTGAGGAACTAGAAGAACCAGAGGATGAACTTGAATATCGTTTACGGTTTTTGTTTGATTTTCTATGGTGTTTGTGAGATCTTCTGTCAGATGTTGACTTGGATCGAGATCGTTCATGACTAAACAACAATACAAAATATTTCTTATAATTAATACAATTATAAAACCAACTTTTATAAGATAATATCGAAGAATGACAAGAAAGTATGAAAAACTATTATTTTAATGCAATAATAACACAATATATTAAAATTTTTTTATTGTGGATCATATTTATTATTTTAACAACTCGCCCAGTTCATCTTAATCTATAATGATTGATATATTTTTTGAATTCCAAATAGTTTAGAGACAATTGATATTTCTTTATAGTTTATAAGCAATTCTTTCACTCATATATACTTTATTCCAACTAAGATGACTTTCACAAACAACCGTATTACGTTTGTTATGCAATGGAGTAGATCGTCTAACATACCTAATCTAACTAATGATATAAATTGTTTCGCGGTGAATATATCTGTAGGATACAATACGAGTTGAAAAAACATGATCATTGTAAGACTAATATACCACTCTGTGACTAAGCGCGATTACACCGATGGGTAGTTCGTTAACCACGCTCACTGTGAGCATCCTCACACTAGTCATCTTAATTGGAACAGAGTATGATCTGTATAATTCATTATAACCACAATAATTTTTAATATTTTGGTTTTTTTTTCAAGGTAGCTAAATTTAAGCAGCACTAAAGCCGACCTATTTTTGTCCATCGTAGTAATTGATTCCTAGAGTTTAAAAACTGATTTAAATTTTGTTAAACTACACTTTTACAATTAACTTTTTTATTTTTTCAATATTTTTCCTTAAATTTGTTTTATGAAATTGGAAATGACAAAATATCTGTTGACCAAATATTATAATATAACATTTTATAGTTGATTAAAATTTAAATTAATAGCAAAAAATAGCATGAAGTTGATAAATTCAAACCAGTTTTCAAAAACGTTTTTTATGATGGTAATGTTCTTATACAAAAGGTTGTGAATAGAGAAGTTTTATACACATGTACATATATTTTCAATTGATATGAAAATTGCCCATACATGACTCTTTAAAATTAGCTAGTAAGTGCCACGTTTAAAGTTGTTATTTATTACATTTTTCTCTATAATTTAAAAGGATGTCGTAAGTACGGTTTTTAAGGGGTCTGTATTGGTAATTTTGAAGAAAATTTAATAAAAATAAATATCCAATAATTTAAAAATATTTTTAAACTTTTTAGTTTTGTGTCAATATCATTTTTTATTGTCATATAACCACAATATTTGTTTACGCATTTTTTTATTTTTATCAACTTGAGAATATCGTAGAAAGATGAAATAAAAAATGAATTGTAGAAAATAAAATAATCTAGTGCCCTAAATAACTGATTATAAGTTATATGTGCATTTTAACGAGTTTTTTGAGTTATTCAAAAATTATTATTTTTAATAACTACCTATATAAATCTTACAAAAATAAATACCTATATAAAAAAAAAAGCCAAGTAGAGCACTGGATTATGTTATTAGCTACAATTGTTTTTTTTTTCATAATTCTAACATGTTTATAAGATGATAAAAATGAAAAATGCAAATTTTTCATTGAAAATGTATTAAATAGAAAATTCAAATATGTTACAAAAGAACTATTAATAAATACTTATGTTATATAAATATATCACTACATATATTTTATGTATGAAAATATTTATAATAAGATAGTGAAATAAGTAGAATAAATACCATGAAAAGTATATTTAAATAATAATTTTAATTTTTAGTCTATATTTATTTTATATTCTGAATGGGGAGTGAGTAAGCTATTGGTTTTACAATATGTTACTTTTTTTTTTTTTTTAGAAAAACAACGATAGCAAATTGATTCTAGTTGGTATTTCGAAAAGACTCAATTTTTACTAGTAGTTATCTTAAGTGTAAAGAAAAACTTTTATGCGGTTTATGACTTGTGTATTTAACTTATAATGAACTATTTATATTTAACCAAGCTTATAACAATATTAATTATATGTACATAGTTTATTATATATACTGGCCAAATTGCTGTTCTTGAGTTAATCTCGTGTGGCTCTTGAAACCAAGAGTAAAAATACTAAAACTAAAAGCTAAACTTTTGTGATGATGACCAGGCAACGTTGTTCACACACAAGTGCACCACTTTCTTATGAACTTGGCTATTTAATGATCCCCAGTGGTTAGATTTAGTTTTTTTTTTTTACAGATGTGGTTCAGCATTTATAAACGCTACATATGTTATGATTACAAGGAAAAGAAAACTTATTTCTGATTTAGTGCAGAATTTATTTAATTTTCAAAGCAAATTTAGACTTTTTTTTAAAAACCTTGTGACTAAAACATTCGCATTTCAAATGTTTAAAGAAAATTACTGAAAGCCTCCTGACACTCGTGGGGAAACAGAAGATTATTTGTTTAAAATTTATGGTCTTGCTGAAGAAATCAATGGCATATTTGAGAACATTTAAACCTTCACTTTCAATTCCTGAAAATTATTTTGCTGTTGATGTGGTTGATGGCTATCCTGTTTCATAATCTAAACTGCTAAGAGTGTGCTATATCTCAATAGAGTTTCTGCGACCCGTAATTTTGTTTCCTGTGTACGAGAAAATCACGTGACCGTAGTAGTGCGCATGCTCAGTATTCCCGGAATGTGTTTGTGTTCTTGCATTCGAGAACAACAAACATAATTTATAAACGTCATATAATTTACATATTTTGGGGAAGTTTTTTACTTACAAAAATTTCAAAATGGTCTAATAGGCAATATGTGTATATGTTGAATTATATGTTATTATAATTTATAATATTTTATAAATTATTATTAATTATTAATACACTAATATTGTATTTACTCTATTATTAAAAATTTAATTAATTAAAATTAATATAGGTAGGTACATTTTAATTTATTGTGTTCAATATTTTTGGTTATTAATTATTTCTTTGCCTTTTATGCATATAAATAATATAATAATATACATTAATAATAAAATATAATATAGGTACAGTAATAATACCAAAAGTAATATAACTTACATGTGTTATAAATACATGATAAAACTTATTTTTGATATGAATAATTGCATATATAAATATCCGACAGGCAATCATTGGAAAAAGTATATTGTACATAGGTATACCAAAAGCATATAAGTACAGTCACGCTTTGTACAGTGGGAAAACAGTTTATAGCAACGCTCTGGTAATAATTTGTTTTCCCCATATAGTTGATAGTAAATTTCCCGAAAACCAATGAAATATTGTGATAACTGAATATACTAAAATATAGTGAAATAAGTGTACTAATTCTTGTTCCATACTTATAATATAGTATCAAAACAACAATATTGCACATAAAGTCAAAACAAAAATTGTTTATGTAGTATTTAAATAATAAATGAAAAAATTAATCATAGACAAGTATATTACTAGAACAGTAGAATGAATAAAACGGTTTACAAACTGTAAAATATTATGATAGTACATTTTGTGAAAATAAAATTTAACACATGCTTACGTTTGTTGTATACGGGTAGCAGAAACTATATTTTGGTGTTTCGGTTATCGTGAATCAGTGTACGACAAGTTTCTTGTTTTAGTAACGTTTTACGGGTAGCAGAAACTCTAATATTTGGGACTACCTATGTGTGTGAATCATTGTATTCAACGCTTAAGTTCATCGAATCTAAATATCGATCTAAACCAACTAATGAACATTTCAGCGAACTTATACGAACAACAAGTTTAACAATTATCAGCCAAATTCAAACAATTAACAGCAAAAATGAACACTAAAACCTATACTATAGATATAATATAATTTAAAATAAAAAAAACTTTTGGTCAATTGTTTATTATTATGGTTGACATGTAATTCTGTTAAAATGCATTTAAAAGGAAATAGAAATTAAAATTCCAGGCAAAGCTGAGTATGACAGCTAATATATTATATTTAAAATACATTTCAAAAAGAAGTTTTTTTTTTTGTGGCAATTATGCTTCAATTATGATTGCAATTACTTTCAAAACTAAAATAATTTTACATTATCCTGTCTGAGTACCTACCCAACATACTAGGTTCTTTTTGCTATTTGTTTTGATTAGGTATAATATTCAAATATTATATGTATTTTCAAAATTGTTATTATTCTTACAATATGAAATTAGAAGAAAAAAATTTAATTACCTACTATATTGATTTTTTATATATCTGGTATCTTAATGTACCTAAAACCAGCTACTTTCATAATATGTATCTAGATATAAGATACTTCAATAAAATCTATCATGATACCAGATATTACAATAATTGTATCATGTTACAAATAAACATCATTGTAAAATCAATAGCATCCTCACTCGGTTTAAAATTTGAAATTATAATTTTATCATGTTTATTATTGTGCAATACTAATAAATTTTACTATTTTGTCATCATAACGATAAATTTCTATTTAAAATAATAATTTAAATTATTTTATAAATATTTATTAATTAAATATTAAATTTTCTTAGGGATCTTTATAATTCAACTAATTAAGAAATTATTAAGGTGCAAAGCCTTGTATATAAGTTTATAATTTGAGTACTTGTGGATTTTCTAATAAAAAATTAAAAAACTCAATTCAAAAAAATATAATTTACTTTTATTTTATAAATGAAAGTAGATCATATAACAACAGTCGTTATTGTGTACTGAAGATTATAACATAGTTAAAGTATTTACAAAATAAAAGTAAATCATATTTTTGTGGAATTGAGTTTTTTCATTTTATTACATGTAAGTATTACTAGCAAAGGTTTGATACTAAAATAATACAATAAATTGTCAATATATGAATTGCATTATAGTGAGTTATATAACAAATGCAAATGCTTATAAATACATAAAATTAACAATTATGTTAAATAAGAACAATACACCTACTCTGCATTTCTATTAGTATAATAATCAACTGTTACTTTTTTAGGTTTTTTAAAATAAATACTTTGAATATATTTTGTTGTTGGACTAGTAGGAAAAAAATGCCTGAAATTAAAAATTTTTTTTTTAAAATTTTAGATAAATAATTGTTATTATTTTCCATTTCCGCATAAACACAACCCATTAAAAAAAAAAAAAAAAAAAATGTACCAACTGTAATGTACAATTTAGAAATTTATAGTAATCTACAATGTTTATATACATATATATTTATTTTAACTTGTTTTACGTTGCTCTAACAAATTTTTTACAGGAAACATTTATTATTTAATACTGTAATACAATTTTTGATAGTATTTTTAAATAACCAATAGTAATATTTTCAACTTATGGATAATATAATGACCAATCATAACTATTAATGCATCAGGATTATAAGATAATATTTTTTTTTTTTTTAAATCCAGACTATCAGCAATGTGCGGTTTTTTCCCATGTAAATACATGGAGAATTTATGCGAAAATGGACATTTATTATTATATAATTAATTCGCCTGACATTATGTTTTCAGATTTTCTCTTAAAAATACTGATGTATCTAAAATATGCCAATAGGCAAAAGCTCTACTTGTAGAAAATACAAAAAAAAAAACTTGTTAATAGTATATTTGAAATAAGAACCGTACTGGACAGTTGATTTATGCACAGAGGTGTAACTTCATTACACACTCGGGTCTTGCCAATCACCAAGAGTACTGTATCATTATATTATGAACATCTGACGCGTGGTAAAGTATTATCTTTGCTATCCAATATAGTTCCTATTCCAAATAAACTATAGATAAAAATGCAATAAACATATTGAACATTTCATATCTTAATAGTAACTGCGTAAATACTGCATGACTATATGATATGTAATTCACAGATGTTTTACTCGTATCACATATACTATACATTTATTTTATTATTTGTACACATTGACTGCACACAGACATAAATTGGAAAATAAAATGAAAATCCAAATAAATTTGTTATTAGAAGCCAAAAAAAACATTTGGAGCTAATATTTATTAGGAACAATTATTTTTCTGCCAACAATCTTAGTAAAACTATGCAAAATGGTCAAAATTAACAAAACTGCATTGTTTTTTACTAAGGACAGTAACTAGTCAGTAATATAATTTATAGTCTTTGTAATATACTTATTTTCTGTATTTATTATAAAATTTAATAATAAAAATTCATCATATATTAATAGTATTATTATGATATACTAGTTTCCAAAACCTTGATATGCAATCAAGTCAATGGTTAAGATGAACCATAAAAGTTGCAACTAAAAAATTTTTTTAATATCTTTAGAAAACAATAAAAAAAAAAATGATATGTTAAATCTTTAAATCATAACACTGACTGAGAAATAATTGATAATAACATATAAAAATTCCTCTGTTGGGCACTATATTTTTGCAACACTATGTTCTTTACATTTTTTTCTTTCTTTTCTACGATAGTTTTAAGTTTATATGATTTTAAAATGCATATTGCAAATTTATTATTAGATACTCATTTTTTTTGAAATTTTCTTTAACTTGTCTACATTACATGTCCTCTACAATATGGCTGCACTAATGTTCTTTTAATTAATATTATAAATAATTAATCAATGTCATTACATTGTGACAACAAATGTGTTAATAATATTAAAAAATGATTATCTTACTTTCTCTTCTTGGATTTCTTTAGATGTCTCGGACTTCTACTTCCGGACTTAGTTTCTGAAGGTGTTCTACTTCTACTCCTTTTTTTAATTGATTTTCTATAAAACATAAATATAATCAAAATACATGTTTTAATTTAAGATTCAGAGTACATACTTATTTGGGGTATTTGAACCAATATTTTCTGGAACAGTCGTTAATCCATTACTCGGAGGTGCTACAACTTCAACTTGTACTACTGGAGTATTGATAGCAGCTCTTGCTTTTTCCTTAGCTAGATCATATTCTTTTTTTAATTCTTCTACTCGCCTTTCTAAATCTTCAGTAATGACCTGAAAATTAGCATTAAACAAAAATGGTTAAACTGAAAAATGAATTTTAATTTTTTACTCACTTTTGGTCTCAGATAAAGTTTAAGTATTTTTCGACAGATGTCCTGGATGTCTGTTTCATTTGCATTGAATAATGAGTACCAAGCTGGACTTTTAGGTAATGGTATTTGTAATTTTCTGGCTGATAAGTATATACAAGCACAAGCAATAGTTTCTGGATCAAATTGCACAAACACATCAGTTTGTAATGAATCATTCATGTAATTCCAGGACATCTGCATTATTGATTGATGCTTTTCAAATCCAAGTGCCTGTAGGTACATGACAATGAGTTTATGTGGGTGTTTAACATGCACGCAAAAACCAAGCTCCTTGAGAACACGTCGTTCCGCTTTTATTACCTGCGTCTTTTTCTGTACATAATTCTGATCAAGTAGCATCGGCGTAATCAATCTGCAACAGGGGCGGGGTATTTTTGGGGCTTGTTTTGGACTAGTGATCACATGACAATTCCATGAGTAAAAATAAATAAATAATGAATAGTATTATCAACCACAACTGACTAAACATTTTATTTAAATACTGTAATGTATCAAAAGTTAGGCATATAAAAGTATATATTAATCAATTAAAATTATTAAATAAAATGCTTTAATTGTTTCTACTTAATTTTTTATTACAAATAGGTCATATTGGTTTTATTTCTATATATATAATTTATTAATAGTATACTTAAATTTGTAATTTATTTTCTAACAATATTTATCTATTTATATAAAAAAATTATTATTTAATTAATTTACATACATTAATGTAATATAATAATTGACTACTTGATAAAAACTAAATCATTGGAATTTCTCAACAATATTAAAATATGTATAATCTGTTATGTAACACCTAATAATGTATTATATATTAAAATTATGTATGTCTATAATACAAAAAAAATTTAATAGATATGTAATTCATTAGCAAATTCATTTTTGATACGGTTTGTAGTAAATTCATTGAACAAATATAAGAAAGGAATTATTATATTTTATTAATACTACTCTCCAATTTTATAGAGTATGAAATTTTAAAGGCCACAAATCTCTAATCCAAAACTCATTTAAAGTTTCAAAACAATAATTAGCAAACCCTCAATTAATAAATAATTGTAAATTCCTGTTATTAAATGATTTGAGTTCTTGGCTTGATTTCCACCCGTATTTAAAAATGCACTAATTTAAATACTTAAAGCAGGGTTTGTCCATATTTCATTAACTGTTTAAACAATTAACATTCACCTTCAAACAAAAATATGAAAAACAAAGTTCACTTCAAAGTTTTGATTTTATCCAAGTCCTTTTTTAACGTCTACAAAAAGAGTAGGTACCTTGTACGATGTAGAATAACCATCAAATGGTTTATATCTTCACATATGATTTGCTTATCTTGAATTCCATTGTATTGAACAGTGTGCAAAAACAGTTACCCAATTTTCTGTGAATTCTGTGATCGCTTAATACAAAACTTTTATGGTTAAGTATTATCACTAAATTAGAGCACATAATGTTATGCACATTGGTTTATACTATACCTCTCATTTTGATAAATATATATATATATTTTTTTTTTGTCAGACCCTAACGCTTTTTTGGAGAGAAACCTCATAGCTTAATTTTGATTAAATCATGTAACAATATAATTTTTTTAAGGGGTCCACCAATGTATCTTGAAGTGACGACCATCAATTTCAATGTGAATCCACCACGTTCGCTTTCCTCTCCACAATTCAAACCGAGGGCAACTCACCCGGCGGTCAGCTGTGGAAAGTATCTGCGAAAACGCAAGTTATAAAATAAATTTGTGCTCTATATTTGCACTTGGATTAACATTAACAACCACTGACTTTGTTGCATTAGACAATTTACAAATAAAAATAAATAAGAACAAAATAAATTGCAACAAAAGCAATGGATTTCTGTGCACCCTACAGTTATCGCATGAAGTCAACACATTTTAACATTAAGTAATTTAAATTGAATTAATATAAACAAAGAACAATATATAATTAATATTGACATACAGTGTACAAGTTATATTAATTAATTATATTCAATTACCTATATTAATTAAATAATATTTAATATGTATATGTGTGTGTATGGGTGTGTACGTGTTATAACCAAAAAAATGATTTTAAATTAATTACCCCATAAGTTATGGATATTATCAAAAGGTATACCAACAAAATATTGCAAGTATAATAAATTTAATGAAATTTAAAAAAATATTAATTTGCCCAATTTCAGTTGTGCATTAATATGTATATTGTATCAGCTAATTTTATCTACCTATATTGAGTATTGACCGATTATTACTTTTGAAGCCTGTGATACACACATATAATAAATATAGATATATATGTATGTACCTATATAGAGAATTCGGACTTGAATATCATTTGTAATATTTTGTACAGCTTCGTCTCTTTACTAATTATATTATAAAAAAAAATGGTATTAAATATTACAAAATCATATAAAACAAACAAAGCACTCAGTTGAGCTGACAATACAAAAAAAAGTAGTCAAGGATTATCACAATTGGGAGTTTGAAGATTATCTTTATTTAAGGCAATAGCAGCCACCAACGCATGAACGGTTTCAGACCACAGTTCAGATTTTTCGATGCCCCCCAATGTACATTCCCGGCTTCTTGGTTATGAGAGTATAATACTCTGAAAGGCCTTGATTATTTGTTAGCAGTATAAAATTATTTTTTAAGTTTTTTAACCACCCCTGTTGTTTTTATTTTATTTGCCACAAGCATGGCCATTCACGATATAACTATGAATTCTGTAATTAGTTCTTTATTCCATTTACTATTTCACTATACTTTTTTCGGTTTATGGATTAACTAGCGTCCTAACAAACAGATTTGAAACGTGAGATGACAAAATTGTTGGAAATTCCATTCGTATATGGTCTATGGGCCGCTATTAATTATTGCATTAAATATTCTTTATCAGAATCATTTATTTTTATCATTTAAAAACTACCATATTTCATTATATAATATTTAACGTTATGTATTCTAAGTTTTTATATCAGTTCGTGTGAAATTACATTTTGGCATATTATATTAGTAAATTAAAAATTCTATGAAAGTTTTAATAAATTATGTTATGAAAAATGAAATGACATATTATTTGATTATTAAAAAATAAAATACAGTTAACAAAATACAAGCTTTTATGTACTGACATCTTGTATAACAACATGTTCCAATTAATTTAACTTCTGTATACTCGTCACAAAATATAGAGATATTGAAATTGTCCATAGAGTACAAAATAATCTCCCACATATGTCAGCATTCTTAAATTTTACTTGATTCATTATATAAACATTATTTTTTTAACCCACATTGTACAACTGAATAATTTACTTACTAAATTGAATACTTATAAAAATATATTGAAGTTTTCTTATTAAACTAACATAACTTGTACAAATATATAATCAAGGAATAAATAGTATATTTTAATATTTTAAAATGTGTATATTGCGACTGCTGTAGGATATCTGAAATATTAAACATCTAATGAAATACAAGTAGGTAATCTTAACTAAGATTGAAAAGGAAATACTATTAAAATAGGAAAATGTAAATAAATTATAATTAAATAAAAATGTGTGCATAAATACAGAGTGTTCACAATGTATATGGACATAATTAAAGAGCAGATATAATGGAAATTCTATTTTATATAAAAAATAATTTCTATACATAGAAACAATCTGTATATATATACACATAGGAAAAGAAAATGTAATAACTATTTGAATAAAACTAAAACTATAATATCATAAAAAGGCAACGAATAGAAAGTTTACTTTAACATGAAAATTAAAATAGTTGAAGATAATAATAAAATATACTTTAGTAAACGATTATTTTATTCATATACATATTACACTTAAAGTTTACTGTGATTTATATACATAACTGAAACTAAATGTATACTTGGATACATTTATATGTTATGGGTATGTTTATGAATAAAATAGTACACGCCTTATTACATGGGCAAAATTATATAATATATATATTTTTTTTTAAATGAAATTTAACACTAACTTACCTTAAACTAATGTTAATAAATTAAAATCTACTATTTATTTATAGGTATATTGAATAGGTATTAAAGTAGGTTCACGAAACCTACAAAATTAATTTCTGATTAAAAAGAAATGTATTTACTGATATAATTAAAGTAAATAAATTTGAAAAATAAAAGGTGTATTCCAATAATGAATTGAAGGTCCAAGTTAAAATGGTTAATTTAATTGGGAAATATAAGCCCAAAATATTAGTCAGTTGTGATATTTCAACAAGATTCAAATGAAAAAAAAGATATTAATAATGAAAAATAAAAACCACCTCAACTTACTTTTGATTTAAAACTTGACGGATGTGATGAAAAACATTAATAACATCACGAATACGTCGTGGTGATTCCTCAACTTTAGAGGCTAAACATGTGCACGCCATTGCAGTTATTTCCATTGGGTGGCGTACAAAAGATTTAGTATAGTAAAAGCGTTGAAACAGCACTTGTCCAGTTGCCATTGCAACCTGAAAATTAAGAATATTATAATTTTAGATTATATAATATACCCAGATCCGAATTAAGCAAGGGGGGGGGGGAAACACGATGGGTTGCCCTCTTAGTTATTTTGATTCAGTATAATAAATTTAGCTATTAAGAATTATTTATTTTTGGGCCAGTGATTTAGTTAGATGATAGAAATGAGGTAACATGATAAAAATAAATTTTAATTATTATAACACTTTATGGAACAAATTGAGTGAGCTACTCTAACTAATATTTTGATTATCGTACCTTCCACCAACATCTGTAAAATGTAGAAGGGGATAAAACACCAAAATTTGTGATTATTTTTTAAAAATCTCGATAAATATTATTTATGACAAACTATTTTGAATAAAAATTATTCTTCATATATGTTATTAAAATTTTGATTATTACATATTTTAGTGCAGTACAAATTTAAGGCCAGAAATACAAGTTCAAAATTTTTCTTGTTAAAAAAAAAAATAATGTTGAGTCCATTTTTTACAGTTAACATCAACCCAACAATATGTCTTCTTCCTTTGCCTTTTCGGCACAAAAATATGTAATAACCAAATTTATAAATATTTATGCACTTTTAAGTAGAAGTCTAGTAGGAGTTTTCAAATAAGAGTTTTCTAATAGAAAATGTGTTTTAGTTAGTACTTCAAAGATATAATTTTTTGATTATTTATTCTCATTAATATGTTTAAACGTAAAGAAAAACCATCAAAAATTTCAGTAGTGTTATAAATTGGAAAAAAAGACATTACATATTGTTTTATCTTTGTTTAGAATCGTGGTTTTGAATGCAATAATTTATCTTTGCTTTTAAATCTAAAATAATAATATATGTATTGATGTATATATGTATTGTATTGGATGCACATATGATACACATCCTGTTCGAGGACCGAAGGAATGATCGAATGATGGACAAGCTTCCGCCATCAGTATCTGGATAGTTTTTTTTATTTATTTTTGTTTTTAGTGTGTACACTTTTTGGATTAAGGAAACAAGTAGTTGTTTTTGAGTAAAAAACTTTATATCAATAATTTTAGTTGGTACTTTAAAGAGAACTTTTTTTTAAAAAAGTGTGACGGAAAACTAGCTAAAATGGTTATAAATTGGAAAATTATGCCAGAAATACATGCATTTTTTTTCAAGTAGCCGGTCAAAATACTCCTGCCCGGTATCCAAATCCAATATTTCCCCAATCCGGCACTGTACGTACCTAATTGACATTAAACTTATGATGTGATTTTGTGTTAGTGTATGAATTAGCAATTGTGAATATTTCTTTTTAGAAAGAGAGAACTGACCTTATAAAAGATTGATTTTCACAAAAATTTAAAATGTGTGAATGTGTTAACTTAATTTTAGAACTTATGGAGACAACATTACAAATGTGGAAAAGTAGACTAATGACAAATTAATATCAGTTTTCGGAATTACTAGATCTATTGGTATGTTAGAAATATAAATGGTCTAAATTATTGCTATGTTATGTGTGTGATAAAGAGAATGAAGACTTCGACCCAACGAGACAAACACCACTTTACGAATTTTTAATATTAAAATTTAAAATATATATATATATAATATTGTTTAAATAGCCCCTAATTTGCCAACTAATTAAATGAAACTCTTCATAATATAGTCATTCTTACCTTCTCCGAATTACTGATCCTTTCCATTCACGGCCGTACAGAGGAAAAGGGAATACTCCCCCCACACCTCAGAAATAAAGTCGGTAGGCAAATAGTTGGTAAAATTGTAAGATTGAAGGGATGTTTTTTTTAAAGCAACTCCTACTCCATATCCTGAGTAGTACTCAGGAGATAAAATAAACCAGATACACGGCGCGGAGATAATATTATATCCATACCATAACATATAACTAGAGTTCGGATTTTGAGGCAAATGCCTTTTTTGGGGGCAAGTGATAGAAAGACCGTTCTTATATAAAAATGTGTTTCGTTTAATTTCTATGCTAATGGATAAACATTATTTTTGCCTTTTTTATATTTTTTGTTAAATTATTAATTTATTACAATAATTTGATAATTTTATGGTACAAATTGATAAGACCTTGCAAAAACAAAATAGCAATTTATGACGTGCGAGACGTTGTTGATAGTATGTTTAAAATGACCAATAATGGATATAAAGTTCCCACATGACATTTGACATGTTATGTCATTGTGTATACTTTATTATCGGTGATATGTGTATCGTATAATATATCGGTAGGTGCATTTATCAAAGTACCTACACTATCTATAGAAACTACTATTAAAATGTGTTCATCGTAGATAAATTGTATATCATTCCGCAGTCGTCGACCATCGTTCAGTCGCATTACAGTACCTATTTTTTTGTACCTAGTCGTATACTCGTAGTCATAATATGTCGAAAATTAATAAGTGAGAGTTGTAAATTAAAAAAGTACGTTTCAGAATTCGGGGAAAATATATTATCAACCGATGGACTAATTTTGTACTGTAAAATTTGTGACGTAAAAGTATCAAGTGACAAAAAGTTCCATGTACAGCAACATGTTAGAAGGGATAAACATAAAAATGCGTTGGACAAAATTTTCAATTATTTTTTTAACAATAATTTATTTTTTTATATATTATATATTTAATAATCGATATTTTTTAAGGGCCTTTTTTTATTTTTAATACCTACATGGTTGTTAATTTTTTTTTAACAATAATTTTTTAATTTTTAAACAATAAATCTTTTTTTTTAATGCCTTATTTTGCATTTTTACAATTTTTAAATGCTTTTTTTTGCCCCTTTTTTCACATTTTAAGTGCTTTTTTTATCATTTATATTGCCTCAAAATCCAAACCCTACATATAACAATAAAGCTGGTTTCACAAGTAGTGTTTTAGAAGATTTACATGAAATTGATCTTCATTTATTCTCTCTGTATTTAAGGACGCACTCAACAACGTCTTGTTTTTTTTTTTTTTGTGTGTGTAGCGTATAAACTACACAATTAGCGTTTCGAGCAAATCATGTTGTTTACACTTTACACGATGAAAAATAATAATTCTTCACTTTATTTTAGGAGGGCTTGGAAATTTTTTAATCGCATAGTGTGAAAACAAGCGATTTTAAACCACTGCGGTTTTTAATCGCGACCAAGCGTGATTCAAACCGCTACGTATGAAACTAGCTTAAATTTGATACGTGTCTCGTTGTTCAACTAATAATAGATGTACTTAAATCATACCTAAATTGAGCCACCATCTACTTAAAAACTTGATTAAAATTATTAACAAAAATGTCTACATTTTTTAGATTGCAATTAAAATATGTAGGTATCTACAATTATATCAATTCACATACCTAATTTATCTTAAATGTTGGCAACGTCAACATTTAAGATGACAAACAACAAAATTTCAGGGATTCGACAGTTATATGCTTGTAATATGGGTTATTACAGATTTTAGATTTTCCCCGATTTTCCATATTATAAAAATCATTTTTTATTACTGTTATCTATAGTCATCTATACATAATAATAGTAAATATAAATTTGTTATGACATTCAATCACTAATTCATTTTTAATAATGGTAAAACAATTTTATAATACAATCTTGTAGTTTTAAGTTAGGATATCTAATAATAAAATCTGATATCTGTCAATGACATGATAAGAAAAAAAAAAATTTTTTTTTATGAAAATTTAAAACTGTTAAAAAACAATTAAGTTTTATACATCTTACCCGTACATAATATAACCACAACTATGAATTGAATATTAATTAATTAATACTTAAAATATTTTTTTCAGTATTTTTTTTATATTTCCCCGAGTTTTCCTGAAAATTTAAAATTCTATGATAGGTATTTCCAGGATTTCAAAGTACCATAACGCAACCCTGCATACGCTTCAGAGATGGAAATATTAATGTAGGTATCTAGACATTTCAGTAGGTAAAATAAATACATTTTTGAATAATTAGGGAACAATTTTGGTTCAGAAATTAAATTATCTAAATTTTTAATATAGAACATCAATCAAAAATGGAAAAATTATACTTCGATTTTAAGAAATATTCGATTTTCCTTCATTGATTCTATATAATTTCAGTGCAGGTTAGATAAATACTAAAAACATAATTGGTTTTTATTCAAGAATCACAACAATATTAACTAGGTATTGTTTATATGAGTAACATACTATGATAATTATAATATTATCTACTCAACCATTGATGATGATATAGGTAGGTAATAATAATCGAGACTGCCTATAATATAATCTCATGGTTTAGACAGATTTTTTTTCAAAATTTCATCTAACGATTGACCAAGTTTAGGTTGAACTCTGGCTTTTGGGTCTGGGAAAAAAATGTAAAAATATTGAAATACATTACTTAGGTTTTTCATTTATATACCAATCGTAAATAGCATCCCCGTAGTCTGAACTTAGAATTTTCAATTTATCTACCCCTTTCACCTCAATCCATGGTTTTAGGGTCTAACAAAAATTTTCAATATATCGAAAAGCCCCATATAGGTAGATTAGATACAAATAAAAGCTACAAGGTGAGGTAAAAATACTTTTTAAGATCGAAAGTTCTGACTGCGGAATAATTTTTACGATTAGTATATAAAATATAAAAACCTAAATAAAGTTTTTTGATATATTCACATTTTTTTCCTCAGGCCCAAAGGTCAGAGTTTCAACCCAAGTTTATTTGTTTATTTTATTTCAATGGTGTCGTAATAAATTCAGACAAAAATAATTATCTATAAGGCATAAAAAGTACCTATATTCCAATGATAAAGATCAAAATCCGTAAAATATAATAGAGATGATAACAATAATTGGGTAGGCACATAATATTATTTCATACCTAATTAAAATAATGGTGTGCGAAGGCCGATGAGTTATGTAAGACGTTTAAGGACATTAGACGACACAATGGAGCAATTGGGATTTGGGATACGTACTTGATGAAAATTCAAGAATAATTTTTGTTAATGAATAAATAGGTAGAAAGGATTGTGAGAAAAAAAAAAAAAGTACTTCATAATCGTACGTAACAAACGAACATACCTACGCAGTATCATTTAGGTCCCCGATCCTGGCGCCATATCTACGTTTATTTACAACAATGAAATATCAGTTCTCACCTGGGGCAGTTTAAGTAGTATGCCAGCGGTCTGAATCCATTCGCAACCAACGATCCTCAGGTCGACTTCCGTATCGAAATCCAACCCATCGATCATCGACGGCGTCGACGTCAGTTTTTCTTTGGGCAACAAAACGTTGCTTAACGTTAACAGCACTTTGGTCGGTTGCTTCAAAATATGGCGGTCGTGGTTGACGTCCGTCGTAGTCGTCGTCGTTGCCGCCGTTTCCATTTTGCACATTACACGCACGTACACGGTGAACAGAGTGAAAAAAATCAGATGACGGTGTCGTGTCGTCGGACCTCACCACCACAACAGATATCGATTGTTATTAGGTATTTGTTAATTTTAAATTATAAATGCAAAAAATCAAAAAACATATCCAGTACGGTAGCGCTGCAGAGTACGAACGGCATACATCGTAGTAAATAGAAAGATACACGGGACCAGTGTAAATAACAAAGATGGCCGGTTATAACAGTGCTGCCAGTGCCGTCACAGTGTATTCCATACAAATATTTCGACGATAAGCCGATCAGCTGTCGAATGGTGAACGTTCCATAGACTTATAAAGATAAGTTCTTTTCTTTATAAGTCTATGGATTATGGAACGTTCACCGACAAAAGAAATACCTGGCATAATGTAAAATCGTCGTTGCTCAGGATCGAATATGTCAAGTTCATCAAAGATTTTACACATATAATCGCCAGAGATTTTATATGCAAATTAACGTCAAACATGAACAACATACTCTTAGAACCACGAATAACGTCGTACGCGGTACGCGAACACGCAGTATGCGACACTGCAGCTAGTGGTTCTAGGAGTCTAGTGGGGTATAATATATTTGGTATAGTTAATTGTATTATTATATTATATGATATTGATAGTATAATATGATATAATAATAATAATAGTATTTACCATTTTATTATCAAACTAATTAAACAAATGTTTAATTAAGAAAAGAATAAAATATTATATACCTACTATATTATATACAATAAACTGATAAATTTAAAATTATTATCATAATATTCATAATATAGTATTATCACAGAATCTAGTATGGGCACGCAATAAACGCTGTAACCACACGTCGATCGAGTTGAAATATTTCATCTTTACGGTAACCTATGGTATCAATTGGTCGATAACGTGAGTTGACCAATCGGGGAACGTAATTTCATACGCTCGGCTCAAAATACGAGAACACGGCCGCAGTGGAATAGCGCCTTTAAGGGGGATTGGTAGCATGTATTATTTCATTGATTTAGACCTAAAATCCTGACAAAATTAAGGGTACTTAGAATTTTCCGATTTGAAATCTGAAAATATATTCATACTAGAGAATGTAGGAAACAGAATTTTTTAATTTTTGCTAAAAACTTGTAAAAGATGGGGATACATTTTTGGAAATTTACTAATTTGCAAACCTTTGTCATATAAGAGCAAAACATGATAATATGGAAAAATCATTTCCTACATTCTCTAGTAAAGAATCTACAGAATCTAAATATATTTTCA
>JAIPRL010006952.1:0-25274 GCA_025469235.1 Pemphigus obesinymphae
TTCCATCGGCGCAAAAATAATTTTTTTTTGTAAATATTTGATAAATGTCGCGGGCCGCAAAACTTTCCAAGGCGGGCCGCATGCGGCCCGCGGGCCGCGGGTTGGCCATCCCTGGGATAGAGTATAGTAATGTAAGAAAGAATTTTTCAAGAAATCGAATAGTAATATTTATACACAGATCTGAAGTAGGAAAAATGTATAAGCAATTTTATTTTATTATTTATTAAGTGGCTTTCACAATAATATTTAGTTTTTATTAAAGTTTCAATATATTTATTAATTATTTGTTGTTCCATTGTATTCTAGTTAACGGATAAATAGGTATAACTAAATTATAGTGGTATGGTATATTAATGTTCTATGTATACAAGTAAAACATTAAAATTGTTGTAAGTAATTAATAACTTGAAAAACATAAAATTATATAATACATAATATATTTTCAACAATTTTTCTGTCCAGATGTAAATAATTCAATGGTAATAAATAATAACCCCAGTTATTATTAATCTAAAAAATATTTAAAGAAAACCTGAAACAATAAATAAATAAATTGATGTTAACATTTCAGCATTTTCTTTCACATTTTAATTTTTTTAAATGCGATATAATATAAAAACTTAATTAATATTATTACTATTATTATTACATGATCGATTTAATATTTTGGTATCAATACGACAATACCTAAGTATAATAAATATAAAATAATAATAATAATATATAAACATAAGTT
Organism: Pemphigus obesinymphae; assembly: GCA_025469235.1. NCBI lineage: Eukaryota > Metazoa > Arthropoda > Insecta > Hemiptera > Aphididae > Pemphigus > Pemphigus obesinymphae. The sequence continues at coordinate 737 of JAIPRL010006952.1, forward strand.
GTAGATTATTCGAGGAAAATATGTTACCTATGTTTAAAATAGGTTTTCTTATAGAAGTATACATATAGTATCGATGTCGGATTATTAATATCATTATATGGCGCATATAATATATGACATTAATAAAATAGTTTTGAAAAATAATTCGTGTATGCATACTCCGGAATAAACGTGATATATGCAACATCGTCGTCCTGAAAAAATATTACAAATAAAAGTCATAAATATTTAATAACAATTATTACAATGAGATTTTGCAATATTTGAAATACAAAATTAATCTTACCTTTTTATTATTCGAATTTGTATTTATAACTTTAGTATCATTTTCTATTGTATCAATGTCCAGTTTCTTCTTTTTTATTTTATTTTTATGTTTTTTCTTCTTTTTTGGTACTCTAATTTGATTATATTCACTACTAACTTCTATATAACTTTGGTCTACATCATAATTCCTAGGCTTTTCTGTAATTCCTTCCTTTTTAATTTTTTTTAAGTGTTGTATATGTTTAGAATTTTTTTTTGATGGCTTTTTACTCTTTTTAGTTTTTTTTTTTTTCGTATTTTTTGGTTTGTAGTCGGTTTTATAATCTTCTACATATTCATAAATGCCATTGTTAAGTCCAACACTAGAATTACTATCAACTTCATTACTATATTCATAAAAGTACATCGTTTTATTCCCTTTTTTATTAATTTTTTTTATTGTATTATTGTCCTTACTAAGCAAATCTTTATTGACATAATTATTTATATCATTTTTTTTATTCTTTCTATGCTTTTTATGTTTTATATTTTTCTGAGTTTCAGTTTTATTATATTTTTTATGTTTTGACTTATTTGTACTTTCAAGTCCAACACTAGAATTACTATCAACTTCATTACTATATTCATACAAGTACATCGTTTTATTCCCTTTTTTATTTATATTTTTTATTGTATTTTTGTCCTTACTAAGCAAATCTTTTTTGGCATAATTATTTATATCATTTTCCTTATTCTTTCTATGCTTTTTATGTTTTATATTTTTCTGAGTTTCAGTTTTACTGTATTTTTTATGTTTTGACTTATTTGTACTTTCAAGTCCAACACTAGAATTACTATCAACTTCATTACTATATTCATACAAGTACATCGTTTTATTCCCTTTTATCTTTTTTTTTTTTATTCTATTATTGTTCTTACTAAGCAAATCTTTATTGGCATAATTATTTTTATCATTTTCTTTATTCTTTCTATGCTTTTTATGTTTTATATTTTTCTGAGTTTCAGTTTTACTGTATTTTTTATATTTTGACTTATTTGTACTTTCAGATTTCTCAATTATACTCTTTTCATCACTTTCATTACTGTTAACTTTTTCAATGGTATCGACTATCCTAGTGAATTTTTTATGTATTGATTTATTCGATGTTTTAAGTTTTTTGATTATATTTCCTTCATTACTTTCCTTACTGTAAAGTTTTTCAATTGTATTGACGGATTTATCAAGTTTTGAATCAGTCTCCACTAAATTATTTAATTTTTTTGGTTTAACAGTAGGTTTTACATTACTTGATATATTTAATGTACTGAAATTTACATCAACATTTTTTACATCTTTACTCTCCTTGTTATTAGTTCCATTACTTGAAGATTTTTCCAATTTAGAAATTTTTCTATCCATAGCATCAATCTTGTCTAATACATTATTAGCCATTTGTTTAATTAAGTCGTTAGAAAGTACATTGTTATTATTAATATTTAATTGCCTATCTTTTACATTCTCATCTTTCGTATTTAAGTTTTCGTTATTTTGAATATGATAAGGAAACGTATTATCTTTATTATTTTCACTTGTTGGTATTTTTGCTCCTGTAAAACTCTTATAGTTATATAATATATTATTTGCATTAGAGTTTATATTTTTTTTTGGTGGAATTGTTTCCCATAAATTTCTATTTAAATACCCACCATCATAATATTTAGTGCTAAATTTAGGTACCATGTAGCCGTAAGAGTTATTGTCATTATTTGTTATAAAATTAGATGTTACAAGTGAATTATTATTATTAGTAGAAACCATAGCTGATGTAAAAGGGTAAGTGATATTTCTATTATTATTTATTTTATTATTTTCGCGTATTTGTTTATAACTCTTGGAATCATAATAATTGTTATCGAACACACTAAATGGATTAACTTTTGACGAATCGTATACTTTATTCATTTTGTTAACATTTATTTTAGGTATTTTTGATTCAACAGGCTTAGTTTTTTTATCATGATTAGTTATAGTACCATAATATTCATTAGATATAAATTCTGGTAAATCCTGATATTTTGAAATACTCGTTTTCGAATTTTGTAGTACTTCACTATTACTATGTTTATTTATTTTCTTTGAAATATTATTATTAGATGTGTCATATATATCAAACAAATCCCCTATTTTAATATCTGAATTAGATGGACCAGGAAATGAAATTCCTTCCATATCAAGTATTTTTTTCTTACGATTCTTATTATCATATTCCTTTATATGTTGTTGAGGAGTATTTACTATTTTCCAGTTTTGATCATTTTTGCCATTACTTTTTATTATTTTTTTATTATAATTTGAAGCAAGTGAAGTATTTTCAGATGTGGGTAAATTGGTTTGAGGCTCAGAACTTATATTTTCTTTTGAATAATCTTTAATAGGTTTGCTATTTATTAAACTTGAATTAGACATAGTCGATTTTTTAGAGTGTATTTGTGGGAACAAATCTATCTTAGATTCAACGGTTGAAATATGGGGTTTCGGTATGGTTTTCCCACGCAGTGTGTCAGCGGATGTATTCAGTTGATTGGGTAATGGCTTACTCCATGAACTATCTCTCATTACATTATCATTAGCTTGTATCTTTGTAGAGTTATAATTTATAAAGGGTTTAGGGACAATTGGTTTATCTTTCATATCGTCGACTGGTATTCGACTTACATCATCGTTTAATAAGACATTATGAGTAGACAATTCTGACGAAATATCATTTTCTTTATCCAAATATATTTTTTCGATGTTACTATGTTCATTATTGGAAACATGATTTTGTATAGGATTACTAAATCCAGGGGTTTTCGTTACAACTGGCATATTTTTTTTACCATTAAACGGTTTCTGAATAAGACTCTCGCTGATCGTGATATCTGGAGTTGATAATTCAGACGATGTTTTGGGAAATTTAGTTTTCGGTCTAATAGTTTTACTTAAAGAAAAGGGTTCATGAGAATTTTTTTCTTTGATATCCAGGACTTTATTATAGTTATCTTTTGGGAATTTAGACGAATTCTCTGAAGAGAAATTTTTTTTCTGCTTATCGGTCATATCGAATAAGTCACTTCTGTCAGCATGGTACATAGCTTTTAATATGTTTTCAATAGAATCGGAAAGTGATATATCCTCAACATTTTTCAATTTTTTGAAATTTTGATCAATGTCTTCATTATCTACTTCATCCTTAGAAATTAAAGATGGTGTATTTTTAGACGTTTGTAATTTTATTTTAGGTATTGTACTAGCATGTTCTTTGGAATATGTTTTCATAATTAATGCATTTGGTGTAACATCAATAGGATTCAATAATTTTTCAACGTCTGATTTTTCATCGACGTTTGATATTGGCATATCATCTGTGTCTACGGAATTTATATTTTTAGTATTTTGGTCCGATATATTCGTTTTCAAAGGCTGTTTATTTGGCAATGACCCTGTTTCGGCATTAGACGTTGGTTTGGTCGAATGACCAATTGTTGAAATTGTTAGTTCAGGTTTGACATTACCAAGTAGTTCTTTTAATGATTGATCATTTTGAGAAGAAAATGATTTATTTTCTGAACTAATATTCATTACACTACTTGTGGCTTGTTTCTTTATAGATGTTGGTATATTAGAGACATTCGTTACAACAGATATATTTTTGACAATTTTGGTTGAATTATCATTTACACCGCCGTTTATTTGCAGGATATTTGAATTTGATAATTGTGATGATATTTTGTTAGAATTAGTGGTCGGTAAAATGGTTTTACTTAGATGTAATGATTCATGAGAAACAATATCATTGTCTCCCGAGCCTTTATCATAATGATCGGTGGGGTACGTAGTCATACTTTGTGATGGTGTGGCTTTACGTTGCTTATCCTTCGTGCCGGATACATCACTTACTTTATCATCTGATGTATCTTGTAATATACTAGTGCTTCCTATAGAACTCGGAAATGATATATCAAAATCATTTATATTTATATTAATTTTCCTATTATCATTATGCATTGATTGGGGTTGGGGAATTTTTGATTCCTTTAGGTTTTGATCATTGTTTGGAATATTCTTAATGGGATTAATATCTGATGAACTGTTTGCAGATGTGCCTAATTCTGTTTTCGGTATAGTATTTGAATTTCCTTTAGAACTTTCTTTTGCACTTAATGCCATTGGTATATCATCCGATTTTTTATTTTCGTTTGATGTTGATATATATTTTGGTATATCGTGGTTTGATTTTGGTTCAAACGTTGGTGTTATTAAAGTTTTTTTTTTATTGATATTACTTTCCTTATTTTGAGATGTCTGGAGTGGTGAATTTTCTTCGTTCTTAGTATTAGAATACTTCTCGGATATAGATGGAGATTTAAGATGTTTTGTGTTTTGTATTGATAATGGTTCTGTTGTAATAAATATATTTTCGCTCGGCTTACCTTTATTTTGAATTTTTGTATTTGTTGGAAGTTTAGGTTTCATGCTTTGAATATTGTAATTTGGTTTGAAAGGAGTAAGGCTGTTTGGGAGAGTTAAATAATTTATTATATTTTTATTCATTTTTATATTCCCATCATTGTCAATTGAATCATTTTGGTTCCATTCTTCGGAAAAATTACTTGAAATATCCATCTCTTCGGTTTCATCTTTATCGGGTTCAGAATTAAATCCATTAATGACATTTGTAAGTGCATCCGATGGAGTATTATTTTTAATATCGTCCAATAAATTTTCAAGATCGATAATTGATTTTTTCCCTGTAGGTATTTTTGTATAATTTTCACTCTCGTTGTTACTAAGTCCTTTTTTTTGTATAGGTAATGATTCAGTTGTAATTACATGTTTTTCTTTCGACGTACTAATATTTTGAGTATTTCTGTTAGTTATAATTTTAGGGTTCACGCTACCGTTTGTTAAATTTTTTTCAATCCTGATATTTCCTTTATTATCGTGTGAATCACCTGATGAAAATTCATCATATAAAATACGTGAAACATTTGTCGCTCCATCGTCATCCTTATCAGGATTTGATTTCAACCTATTAATTAAACTTATTGGGTTATTCGATTTAGAATCATTGTGCTCTATCAAGTTGTTATTATCTAGATTTTCCAGAATATTTTTGGGTATTCCTGCATTACTCTCCCTGTTTTCATTACGTAATTCAGGATTTTGTATAAAGGATGGCTTGGTTTTATCGATATCTACTCTTGTATGATGAATATCAGATGAACTGTTTGGAAGTGTGTGTAATTTTTTATTGAGTATAGTATTTAAATTATCTTCAAAACGTTTTTTATTGCTTAATTCAATTGGTGTAACATCAATATTATTCCATAATTTTTCAATGCCTAATGTTTCATCGTCGTTTGATTTTGGCATATCATCTTTATCTAGGGAATATGTATTTTTAGTATTTTGGTCCGATAGATTCGTTTTTAAAGGCTGTTTCTTATTAAATGATCCTATTTCGGCATCAGATGTTGGTTTGTTCGAATGATCAATTGTTAAAATTGTACGGTCAGGCTTAACTTTTCCTAGCAGTTTTTCTGATGATTGATCAATTTGACTAGAAAATGAATTGCTTTCTGAACTATCATACATTACACTACCTTTGGCTTGTTTCTTTATAGATGTTGGTATGTTAGATACATTCGTTACAACAGATATATTTTTGTTAATTTTGGTTGGATTATTACGTACATCACCGCTTTCCCGCAGGATATTTGGATTTGATAATTGTGATGATATTTTGTTAGAAATAGTAGTCGGTAAAATGGTTTTACTTAGATGTAATGATTCATGAGAAACAATATCATTGTCTCCCGAGCCTTTATCATATTGATCGGTGGGGTACGTAGTCATACTTTGTGATGGTGTGGCTTTCCGTTGCTTATCCTTCGTGCCGGATACATCACTTACTTTATCATCTGATGTATCTTGTAATATACTAGTGCTTCCTATAGAACTCGGAAATGATATATCAAAATCATTTATATTTATATTAATTTTCCTATTATCATTATGCATTGATTGGGGTTGGGGAATTTTTGATTCCTTTAGGTTTTGATCATTGTTTGGAATATTCTTAATGGGATTAATATCTGATGAACTGTTTGCAGATGTGCCTAATTCTGTTTTCGGTATAGTATTTGAATTTCCTTTAGAACTTTCTTTTGCACTTAATGCCATTGGTATATCATCCGATTTTTTATTTTCGTTTGATGTTGATATATATTTTGGTATATCGTGGTTTGATTTTGGTTCAAACGTTGGTGTTATTAAAGTTTTTTTTTTATTGATATTACTTTCCTTATTTTGAGATGTCTGGAGTGGTGAATTTTCTTCGTTCTTAGTATTAGAATACTTCTCGGATATAGATGGAGATTTAAGATGTTTTGTGTTTTGTATTGATAATGGTTCTGTTGTAATAAATATATTTTCGCTCGGCTTACCTTTATTTTGAATTTTTGTATTTGTTGGAAGTTTAGGTTTCATGCTTTGAATATTGTAATTTGGTTTGAAAGGAGTAAGGCTGTTTGGGAGAGTTAAATAATTTATTATATTTTTATTCATTTTTATATTCCCATCATTGTCAATTGAATCATTTTGGTTCCATTCTTCGGAAAAATTACTTGAAATATCCATCTCTTCGGTTTCATCTTTATCGGGTTCAGAATTAAATCCATTAATGACATTTGTAAGTGCATCCGATGGAGTATTATTTTTAATATCGTCCAATAAATTTTCAAGATCGATAATTGATTTTTTCCCTGTAGGTATTTTTGTATAATTTTCACTCTCGTTGTTACTAAGTCCTTTTTTTTGTATAGGTAATGATTCAGTTGTAATTACATGTTTTTCTTTCGACGTACTAATATTTTGAGTATTTCTGTTAGTTATAATTTTAGGGTTCACGCTACCGTTTGTCAAATTTTTTTCTATCCTGATATTTTCTTTGTTATCGTGTGAATGGCCTAATGAAAATTCATCAGATAAAATACGTGAAACATCTGTTGCTCCATCGTCATCCTTATCAGGATTTGATTTCAACTCATTAATTAAACTTATTGGGTTATTCGAATTAGAATCATTGTGCTCCATAAAGTTGTTATTATCGAGTTTTGCCAGAATATTTTTTGATACACCGTCTATTTTTTTTATGTCATTATTATGAGTGTTTATTCCTTCTTTATATTGGTTAAATTCCAACAAAGTATCCCCAGTATCTTGTGATTCGTATTGTTTTATACTTGGGGTTAATGTTGCTCTATTTTTTTGTTGGACTTGATCTCTCTTTTGTCTCAATATATGGTATTGTCCCGATTTCTGAAACATATTTTTATAATTTCATAGAACAATTTAATAGGTACTATTACTATTATTTTATTATTTAAAATAATAATTTATATATATTATATATATATATTTTTTTAAATTTTTATTTTTTTTTTTTTTATTACTATATTCTTTGTGATATAATACTCATTTTAAATAAAAGCACCAAAATAATTAAAAAATGCTTATTATACATTAACTGTAAACTTATAGGTTCATCCGCATACACAGGAATGTAAAAAACTATCGTCTCTCTTATAATATTTATGTTTTAACTTGTTTGTAAAAAATATAAAATGTGCAATTGTTTTTTTAACTTTTTATTTTTACGTTATTGCATAACAAAATTATGTTACTAATAACTTTTTTATCTGACTTTAATTATTTTTTATTGACTATTAGCATTAAATTTTCTAGTATCATCAAATTCGTACTAAATATCCTAATCCAGCCAAAAATGGCCAATAATAGTCGAAAATCGAATCATATGTCAATTCACATTATAGTTTTGTAGATATTTTAATGGTAACATTATTTTTGTGTAATTTGAAGTTTTGTTTAGATATTACAAAAATAAAAATTTTACTCTGATTAAAAAAAATTTTAAATAAATATTTTACATGTCATAATGAACATCAATATCATATGAGGGACCATATTTTTTTTTATTCCTGTTGTATAGTAAATCAATTATTAATAATTCGTATGTATATTATTAAAATCAATGAATTAAAATACGAATAATAGCGTAATACTATTATGGGACATATGAAATTTTATTGTTACATTTTCGGAAAGTGTAATATAGATATTTAGTGTAGATTAAATAAACTTTACTTTATTCTTTGATAATATGTGTTAACAAACTATCAATAAGTTTTGTTAGTCATTAGTTCGGCTAGGGACTTTATGCCCTAAAAATCCTTAAGATATGTATGCATTTATATTTTATATCCTAAAAAAATCACCAAATTTGCCCTAAAAATATAAAAAATCACTTAAATATGCATTGACCAACCGAAACATTTAAATTAACATGTATTACAAACTAATAGTAGGCAATAAATTAAAGTAATTACTAATTAGGGATAAGGACTAGGTTAATAAAATATAATAAATAGGTACATCTAATAATGAAAAAATTATCCATTTATAAAAAGGTATAAAAATTGAATTATAAATTATAATTAAAATTGAAGTATATTTAAATTAAGTGAGTGTGTATACATTTTTTCTCTGGAAATTGTTCAAAATTTATTTTTAAGATTGCATTTAAACAAAGAAAAAATGAAAAGGTCAATTATTCCCATTAATTCCTATATTTTATTATTATTATTATTTTTTACTAGTTTAAAGAAAAATTGAATTACATATTAAGCTACACATAATTTATAATATCCAAACAATTTTATAGAAAAATAACATTTTTTCGAAAAAATATTTATAAAATTTTGAAAGTAAACTTATTGTTTAATAAAACACATTTGTATATCACTTAGCTATGTTTTTGATTTTTACTTAAAAAGATGCAAACTTCTAGAAGTCCCTAGCCTTAGTCATCACTGTGCCCTATATTTATATTAATTCTATCCTCTTGTTAATATTATTATTAAATTATTCTTATTAACATTTCTAATTAATATTTTTGAAACAGCATTCTAATTTTACAAAAAATTTTACTTTTCAGAAAATAAAATTATAATTTAAATTGTTATATACTTACTAATGCAATTGACAATGGAACTATTTGATAAGTATTTGTGTTTGAGCGTTTTAAATTATTTTTCCTTTTAATTTTTCTTTTTCTGTTTTTATTACCATTTTTCCTCTTTCTTGTTTGATTTTTTCTACTGATTGGAGAATTAACATCTAGCTCATTATCTTCCTCGGCATTACCAATATTCGATGTAGGGGCATTATCTTTGCCCTATTGATATATTATAATAAATCTATATTCATTATTTCAAGTAAACAATATCATATTATTAATCAAATAACACTGAACATACGTTAGTTGATAGATCAGTATTAGTTGACAGATTCATATTTGTCCCGCACGGACCGCCACAGTACAGCACAGCACAACACGTAGTCATTTTGAAACTTAGTTACTATACTGTGTAATATAAGGTAATTCCCATCTATATGTAATGAAAACCACTGATATGTTCCAACATTCTGGTCGAGAATGTTTTGTTGGTGCTGGTCGGTGACGTTACATGTCGTGACGGTGGTTGTCGGTGTAGTGTGAATATAAATTTGGTGGCCGACCGACAATTATTTATTATTAATTTGATTTTGCATGAAATTTATTATATTATATTGACATTATTTTAATTTTATAATTAACTATAGTTAAACTAAGTACGCCTAACTATAGTTTTTCAGACTTCTAGTGCCAGTTAAAAACAAAAATTGGTGCTTATACTCCTATTTGCCACTAAATAGTGAAACTTTTAAATATTATAACAATATAATAATATAAACGAACGCAATCACACATTAACATAAGTATACAATCACTCAGTAACGATTCCGTGAGTGCGGGTCGTAGGCGTGAATCCAGAACTAAAATTTGGGCGGGGGAAGGTGGGTCATTTTTTCAAAACAATAAAAAGGTAATACACAATAAAAAAAATGTTTGAGTAATGTATTAACTAAAATTAGAAATTTATTAATCATTGTAAATTTTTTAAATTAAATGACAAAGTCATAATAATAAATCCAAATAATGTCATTACGATTACGGCCGACGCCGTGTCAAGTATAAACGTATATTGTATAATACGGCCATACGGGTTGAAAATATTCAAAAATTTCCGCCGTTAAATCGATTTATTATTATATATATTATATTTACTTGCGACTCGCTAATAATATTATCGTCAATTAATTTATATTAAATTTCTATTTAATATTCTTAGAAATTAGATGGGAATTATGATTTTATGAACATTTGGTAGTATAGTAGTGGTAGTATAGGGTACACGTTATATTATATGCGTTGTATAAAACAAAATATTAACTATTTAAACAACATGTAAATATTAATCGTTTTAAAAATTTTTAATACAAAAAAAATTTCTGTGAAAAAAATTAAAAATGCAATTTATGCTTATATCAATTATATCAAAGTAAACATAAAGAACCTAATCTTGATGTTTGTTGGGGATCCCGACTCCCATGACTCCCCTGGATCCACGCCTGTGTCGGTTGTTGCCGGTCAAATGTAAATTAACTATGCCGTTTCCGTGACGGCACGTGCAAGTCCGTGGCGGACAAGTTTGAATCACGCTTTAAAGCTTAAATTTAACATTAATCATTATAAAATACATTTGATCATAAGCGTGTCTACGGATCGTACCTATTAGGCAATGCACAGGCACGACCTGCAAAATCAGCTGCAAAATTTAATTTTGGCTGAATTACCATATTATATTAGGTTAGTTTATTTTGTCATGGATCTATATTTTTATTTTATTCCTGTGACTAATTTATCTATACAAATAATATATTTTTTATTTATTATCAAAAATTTTTTTGGTGATTGTGAAGTTCTGAGTTGTGACTATGGTTCAAAATATAATGGTTGCTCGATGAGTCATTATATATATATATATATATTCGTTTATGAAAGGTATTCGTTGTACGACTTTTGACCAAATAACAGTAGCGGCTCGTATTGGAGCACAGGCACATGTGCACCACCTAAAATTTCGATAAATTAACTTGTTTTATACATAAAATTATTATTTATTTATCGCTGTTTTAGTAATTGTCATGCCTATGAATATCATTATTGTATATATTATCACGCATCACACAGCTGTATTGTTGGTTGCTGATTCGGCGACGCATTGGCAGCTGCTGCGTGGTATTCATAGATAATAAAATGCCTTTATTATCTATGGTGGTATTCCATCACTTCCAGTATCTCGATGATACCGCAGCACTGTCCGTTGCACACATTTAAAAAATGCATATATCATGCACCGTTTATACACGCGAAATTTTATTTTATTCCCTCTCCGGCGAAAAATACACCGTATAAATTATATAGCATGGCGCAAAACCCTCTTTTGAACCACCAACTATGTGTCCATATGTTCCTTAATTTATCTGTGATGGCATCAGCGGTGTCATCACTGATAACACCATGAGATATTAAGAAAATACAATTTTTTTAGTGTTGTCATGAACATAATAATTTACATAAATAAACAAATTATACATAAAAACGAAATTTAAATTAAAGATTTTAAGAATGGAATCTGCTATGTTTTGTGTTTCGATAGTTAAATTATTAAATGAACTTAAAAACACTAAGAAATTAAAATAGATTTTTATTTTAATGTACGTTAGCGTTATGCAATTTTCGACACCATTATCCAATTGCAGCGTTCGAAAAGCTTTTTTTTGATTTTAGATGTTTTACAGTTAATGTTAAAATCTGAAAATTAAAATTAAATATTATCACTATAAAACAGACGATATAATAACCACATCAAGTCCATCACATCTCGTTAACTGACTCGAAACAAGGTGAGTGATAAAGCCATCTTAGGTGCCATCAGAGATTTTAGGATTTAAAAAGGATCACAAATGAATTAAGGAACATATGGTATATCTTAGGTTATATATGTTATATAGGCATAAGGTAAATTGAATTATGTTTTATATGAATGTAGGTATGTCCTTAATAAAATGAATGACATCACGTTCGTTATTACGGTGCCTTACCTATTATATCAACAGTTAAGAGAAAATAACATAATATAATAGTGTTAATATATTTGTTATTAATCCGTAGTATTTTTTGGTTGTGCAACACTAGATATTTTACCCAAGAACCGCTACTGCCAAATAAATAAATTTCAAGCTAATATCATGGAAGTCTGTTTAACTACAAAGCGGGTTGGTTGATTTGATTCTGTAGCTGCAGTAAGAATTAACTATTCTTCCACAATAATTTTAACTCAAAAAATATGTGACTCTACTAAAATGTCAGACAATAAAGCTAAATCAAAAGGTTTACTTCTCTAATTAAAAACATTTGAATTTTATTTTTGCTTTAAACATGCTTTATCTTCTTTTACTACTCATTATTAAAGTCAACTAATGTCTTCAAGCTGAATATCTATACCTTTTAACTTCTATAAGTATGATACAATTATTGAAATCAAATATACATTGGCGGAAATCTGAAAGGACTTGAGGGGGCTTAGCTCCCCTAAAAGTTTAGCAAGCCTCCTCAAAAATGATTTTAGAAATTATTATATTGAAATGTATTTGTATGGATACTTTTGCTAAGAGACGTAAGAACATTTCGTTTGGTGAAAAAAAATGTCTGATTTTCACATATTTGGTCATCTAATCTCCCCAGGTAGAACTTGTGTATTGTGATTTGGTGCTGGGATCGTGTCTTGCTTTTATGGTGTCAAAATTGTATTTAGTGTCTAAAATATAAGGACCAATGGTATCAAGATGGTGTTTTATGTGTATTAGCTGTCCAAATAGTGTCATGTTTAAAATTGGACGAAATTTGGACCAACTTCACAAACCTGTATATCTGGGTGGATTTTTGTATTTTAAATATTTGTGATTATATAATACTAAAATAAATTATTACTCCTTATAATTAAGTGGATGTTAGCGCAGCCATTTTAAGAGGTTTTATATAGGCAATTTTTAGAAAATTTTAATATTAATTTTAAAAATGAATAATAATTGGTCCCATTAAAATATAATTTTTTATTGTGTTTATTTTTTATGAATTTATACAATTTTATTGAAAATATTACTTTCGTATTTCTCATATATAATAATTTAAAAACATCGTAGAAAGACGAAACAAAAATAAATGATAAAAAACAACAATATCTAGAGCCCTACGTAACAGTTTTATAATATATGCATTTAAACACGTTTTATAAGTTTTTAAAAACTATTTTGATTTTTTTAAATTATTAAAACTCTTAAAAAAAATTAAATATTGAAAAAAAATTACATAAGAAACTAGTCAGTGTTGTTATCGTATATAGTATGAGTTATGATTAAATGACTTGTCAATAAAACTGTATTTTCAATGTTATGTCTCCCTATATGGCTATATAAAACCTATTATATATATATAAATTTAATGAAAAATAAACAGGTAGATGAAATATATTATATTATAAAAGTTCTATCAAAAAAGTACAGTATTATGTTATTTTTTTAGATTTTGATAAGTTTCAAATAGTAAATGATTTTTTTCTAATCTATAATTTATTTATTTTTCATCTTAATACACGTTGTTATTTGATTTATTAGTTATTTTCATTACAAATCTGTCGTAAAAGATGATGTATGATATGTAATGTTAAATTATATATTATACATATATATTATACATAAGCTGGAAAACGTTAATATCGAGCAGAGCGAAAAATTTTTTTTAGTAGGTAATTATGTATATTTATAGTCTTAGCCCCCTTTCTATAATTCAACCCGATTTCGGCCAATGCAAATATATCTCAGTTAAGATTACATAACACATTATTCTAAGAAGTATATAGTAATACGTCAAGCATTGTATACAAAATGATGTGAAATTCCTGAAGTAAAAAAGTAAAAATATCATCAAAGTTTGATCAAGCACCAAAAAATCAATAATTTGTAGAAACTAAAGAAAACGAAGTAAGAATTTCATGTATTTATGCAACTTCAGATGATTTGTTAAATGTTTTAATCAAGAAACAATAAATCTAATATTTTCAATTGGTAACATTTTAAAACTTGAGCCAACTAAAGATCTATATTTGAACAACGTTTTTAGTATTGATAAATGAACAGCTATAACTTCTAAAACGATTAATAACTTTATTAATTTCCTAATTATAAGTGATTAAAAATTTTTTGTAAAATTTTTTAATATAAAAATAATGTAATAATACTTTTCACCTGCACCATTCCTGCGACTAGCTGTTCATGCGAATGTGCATTTTCAAAATTGTCCATTTTCCATTATAACAATGGCAGCACAATAGCTCAAAAAAGACTTGAGTTACTAATGTTTTTGTTCATAGAACAACAAATGACCAACAATATTATTTATGATGATGTAATTAAATAATTTAACATGATTACTTCAACGAAACGTAGACTAGAATATTGTGAATAACTAAGATTTTAAATTTTATTTTAGTATATCAGTATAATATATACTATTATAATAACTATTATATATATAATTATATAAATTATATACATATAATAATAGGTAGTAATAATAATTACAATATCAATACTTATTATTTTATATATACTAATCTGCGAAAGTATTAATTCCAGTATTAATGGTAATTAATATTTTATTAAACAAAAAAGTTCTACGCAAATAATGCATTTTTAATAATAATAATGTAATATAGGTACTCGTAACATTATCTTTCCTTTTACCAATAACCAGCATTTAGATAGTACTAGCATAGTACTTTGAATTTGAAACAATTAATTACTTTGTTATGAGAGGGAATTAATATAAAAAAATGTTTATCTTTTTTTATTTTTTTGGTTTTTAGTTTTTTTTATGGGGGGGGGGGGTAAGTGCATAACTTGCGAAGAAAATATAGACACGCCTATGTCTGATAATTATATAATAATCTTATACATTTTATCGAGTGATATCATCTTACCTCATCTCCTTTTGTTTCTTCTCCGTTTTCTGTAAGATTCTACATAACATAATAAATTATTATATATATTGTTAATAGTTATAACATATTTCAATGTACGTTAGTAATAATATATTATAATAGTACATTCAACATTTAAGGTAAACCCGTGGCGGTTTCACGGGGGGAGGGGGCGATAGGTGAATCCCTTGATCTTTTTTTAAAAATCTTTATTGATTGCATTATTTTAATATATATGACTATAATCTATAATAGAGGTCACTATTTCACGTGATTATGTACGTGCATTTTAATTTCACGCTCTCCTGTCACACATCGCCGTAACGCTCTACCGACGTTACGCGTTTCCGTTACGCTTTCTGTCACACGTCACTTAAGAAATTTATTTGTAGTTCTGTAGTCAGTATACGAGAGAACGAGAACGAGAAAAAATCATACAGCGGCAAATGATAAATGTATCAAATTTATCGGCACGCGGGTTTTCCCAGTGTACAGTGTACCTACCTACCCTATTTCTAAACACTACATACTACCATTGATTATATGATTACATCAGGAAATATTTATTTACACACGAAAAAAATATCCGTGATTTAATTTCACGTGATCACAGGAAATAATATCCCGTGATTTCACGTGAATTAAAATTCCCGTTAAAAATTGAGACCTCTTGTTTATAATAAATTAGGTATTCAAAATAAACAATTATGATTCCAATGTTTTGTCTAAATCACTGGCATTGAGGTAAATAACAATATTTGTTATATTATTATACCTAGTCTATACCTAGTACCTAGTCTGTTTTTGATATCTGAAAAATGAAAAAATTTAATCTTAAAAATAAAAGAAATTTGCGAATTTATAATAATTAATAACGATTCTTAAAGTGCCATATGATGGGGTATTATATGTATTATTATATAATTATATAGTACAATTAATTAATTATCGAATTTGGTATAATATCACATAATATGGCTTTTGGGGGGGGGGGGGTTGATCGCTCCTATCGCCCCCCCCAAATATGTGCCTAGTTGATAGATTCTCTATTCTTTTCATTATTCTACATTAAACATTATAAAATACATTTGATATTTATATGATAATATTTACAATAATAATCTTATATATTATATCAAGTGATATCTGATATTATCTTACCTCATCATCTCCATTTGTTTCTTTTCCGTCATCTGTAGGATTCTATATAACATAATATTTCAATGTACGTTACTAATAAAAACACACAATATTATATTAAAACCAAAATGAAATACATTACTTTTAGCCACGGCGATTTAATATATTTATCTGCGAAATCGCCAAATTTCTAAAAATAATAATTATAATAATCAAGAAATACTTTCCTTCATAATTTAATAATTTATACTTATTTATAATATTTGTGTACTAATTTATCAGTTTTAACAAATTAATAAATAACTTAGTATAGGTATATTTTATATAGGTAATATGTGAACATAATATAATTGTGTATATAGTTTTGAAATTGTATGACCTACATAAATTGGGTACTACATACTTTTGGTTGACCCCCCCAATACAAAATTGAAAAACAAATTATACAAATATTTAACAAGGAATTCGCATTTTGTGAATTGCAAGACTGTTTTGGGAATTTACACGGCATTCCTACTCCCGCAATTTAAATTTCAAGGGAGGGCTGGCATGACGTTACGCCAGTTCTCCTTCCAGTAAATACTAACATTGAAAAATGTTTTTGCAAATATTTAGCACGCAATTCGCATGAATTTGCAAGCCTATTTTCAAAATCCATACGTTACTTTTTCCCCTTTAAAATTAGATTTCAAGAAGGAAAGACTGGCAAGACGCATCACGCCATCACAATCAAAATTACCATTAAAATGTACTCATAACGACGTTCTGGTAGAATTAGAATCGTCTATTTGAGTAAAAGTTATACATTTTTCTGTGGTCATAAAATAGATACCTAGCTGACATGTGCACGCGAGTGTATGTAATGGCTCACGCCTCACTGTTTACTTTTGTTACGGGTTACTGTAATACCATTGATAATCAATGGTAATACTAATGATCACGCATTCATCACACGAACACAAAATTGTACAAAATAAGTATAATAAATTGCCTAAAATAATACTCATTAGAATCGTGTATCGTTCTATGTAAGCCATTTCTATGATAATTTATTTTAAATGAAAATCTATTAATTCAAAATTATTTAAATTGGAAGGTATGTTTTAAAATAATTTATATATTTAAACCAAATAAGGCCAAAATCCACAAAAAAATTTACTTTTCATTGTAAGTAAATACATATATCATTGTAGATCTGGGTCTTTATTTTATTTAAGTAAATTATCCAAAAGTACTCAAATATAAATATTTATAATATATATATTTTAATATGTTGTGGCCGACCCCAAATAGTTGGTTGAGAAGGCGAAGGAGAAGAAGAAGAAGAAGATATATTTTAATATGCTGAATTCCAATTTATAGGTAACTATTGCCGATATAAAACGTTAAACCGTTCGTTCGCCTGCCAGCGACGTATTTAGAATTTTTTTAAGGAGGACGGATAGTTTTAAGCCAAAAACACATATACTAGTCGAAACTGATTAAAATTTAAAAAATATATTTACAAGAAAAATGAGTTCAAAAATTGTGTTTAAAAAAATATTTTTTAAATTATGGGGGAAGGGGTGCCATGCGAATTTCCAAAATAGTTTTGCAAATTCATGTGAATTGCGTGCTATATATTAGCAAAAAAAAAATTAGAAAATGTTAATATTTATTTATATAGTAGGCTGGTGAGACGTATTTCAAAACCAAAACCACTATTTTTTAAATTGCGGGGGAAGGGGTGGCAT
Source organism: Pemphigus obesinymphae (assembly GCA_025469235.1). NCBI lineage: Eukaryota > Metazoa > Arthropoda > Insecta > Hemiptera > Aphididae > Pemphigus > Pemphigus obesinymphae. The sequence continues at coordinate 18,904 of JAIPRL010006952.1, forward strand.
GCGAATATCCAAAATAGTAAAAAAGTCTTGCGAATTCATGCCAATTGCTTGCTAAATATTTAAAAAAAAAAATTTTTAAATGTTAATAATTACTAGGTGGGAGGGCTGACGTGACGTGACGTGTCTTTCCAGCCCCCTTTAAAATTTCGGGCAAAGAAATGGCGTAAAAATTCCCAAAACAGTCTTGCAAATTCATGTGAATTCCTTGCTAAATATTTGCATAATTGGTTTTTCAAACTTGTATTGGGGCGGGAGGGGCAGCCAAATGCAAATTAGGATACTAATATACGTGTATTATACTGCAGTATACGTTATATATACCTATGAGGAAAAAATTCATAGACCTATAAACTTATAACTAGTAAAAATAATATTATTATTCATATTAGGAATACCTACAATAAATACATATCATTAGTAGGTACAAGAATTTAAATATTATTGTTTATGATAAAAAAAAGTGATGTCACTATTGCTCAATATTTTTGTTACACCTATACGTATTATTCTCTCAATAAGTTGGAATATTATTATGAGTTGATATTCAATAAAATGAAGAAATTAATAGGACATTTCATAAATAATAATTAATTATTATTTAATTAATCATCACTTTCTTGGTTATCTATAAGAACATTTGTTCAAATTTTGGATTTTAATGCTAAGTTTTTTTTATATATATTTTTTAATTTGTATGCCCGTGTTTACCGAGATTAAAATCATTGAAATTATTATAATATTTCTGAACATATGATAGGTTCTTTAAATTATTCAAATTATTCAAAATTATTCAAATATACAATAATCTAAAAAATAAAGTATCATGATGATTATTATTTATTACCGTCTTTGATAAAAAGTTTTTAGAACCTACCGGTTTCTAAAATTTTAAAAAAAACTACATACAATTATACATTTTCTTTTTCTTTTAAAATAAATCACTTAGTCATACTAGTAAATAGTAGATATATTATTATTATTTTTTTTTTTAAACAACTTTTATGGCTATTTAGTAAAATGAAAATAATCTTATCCATATTTTATATTTGTATAAATAATTTATAATAATATTATAAAAAGTGTACAATTCAAACACAACTGTCTCAACAGTTCGAGAAAAATGTATTATTTTAAAAAGTTCATTTTTATTATTATTTTTTTTTTAATTTGGTTTTTTAAATAAGTAAATTAAACCTCAAATTAAGGTTCTTTCCAAAATGTTGTCCTTCATCGATTTTATATTTGATATTTCAGCTCTAAAATCACCTTAAAAATATGTTTTAACAGTTGTTCATAAACATATTTTTACTATTGAAAATAATTTATGTACTTATATACGTTAGTAAGTAAGAGTATAATTTCAAATATTTTATATAGAAATAAAATTATCAAATTAAAGAAGTTAATAAAGTTAATCTATACAGCAAACATATATTTCATTAATGTAATTACAATATGTTCTTGCACTATATTAATTATTTAGATAAATAGGTATTACCATTGATTTTACTATATATATTTAAGGTAATTTTAATATATAGTTACGTTTTCTACATAATATCATAAAAATTGTGATGGTGGAAAATTTATTGAAAATAAAATCATTAACAAATATGTTAATAATATATTTATATAATAATTTATTATGGAAACGTAATTTTAAAAATGTGTTCTTCCTAATATTTCAAAAACATCTTCACTTTTTTGACTTATTACATAATAATTATTATAATATTTGTTTTAAAAAAAACCCCCCATATACCAGACTTTATAGGGTCGTATAAAGAGATTTGAAAATTTCGGAAATAGACTTGCAAAATATTGGCATAGTTTTCAAAATTATCGGACAATATTGTATAGAACCAACTTCACGCACGTTTAGATTTGGTAATTTGAAAATATAATAGTACATATACGATTCATTTTCTGTTTTTAAATAAAATGTACCTATTTATTTGTTCTAATCAGATAATACTATTTTTACATATGTATAATATCAATATAATTCTATATTACATTGGAATTTAAGAACGAATTTTTCCCCCGCCTTCCTCCAGAAAAAAGTAGAAAATACGCCTTTAGTGATACCTACTTTTTTAAATAGTTATAATTACCTATAATATAACTTGAACTTTGGCAATTGGTTTACTTTAAATTTAGTTTAGCAATAAAATTAAGTAAGTATAGTTACCTATAAAATGTAAACATATCACACATTTGTGTAATATTATAACCAAAATTTATTAGTAAATTTACTTTTTTCGTCCTCACTTAGAAGAATATTCTTTTAAGTATATATACCTGTAAATTGTAGATGATAGAAAGTAAGAACGTTTAAAAAGGAAAGAGGTCGTCTCCAATCACGTGTTAATATTTTCATTATTAATTACACAAAATATGAAATAACATATAAGGCCATAAGGATAATACAAACGCCATTTTATCCTTTCTTATAATTATTCATCACTTATACAATCTTATTAAGAAATTGAATTTCAGTATAATTAAATTTTATTTTATTTATTATAATAAATAGAAGATTTTTATTAGGAGGATAGGTGAATTTAAGCGTTTTAGAAAATAAAAATAAAAGATTTGAAATTATATTTATCATTAGCTAAATACATTAATTGTATTTAAATGTTTTCCCAGATATCCCATACTTCATAATATACGAGTATGTCTACTATAGCTAATATAAATATACATATTTTATTTTTGAAAACAATCGTTTTCTAAAAAAAACGAAACTACTACAAATCTGTTTTAATATCGGATACAAATGTATATTTCATCGATTCATAAACGACTTTAGAATTCACTCTTTACTTCTTGCAGAGTACATAGGTAATGATTTATAAAGCTATAAAATATGTTGTATGTATAGTAAGTTGTGTTTAAAACACGTCCAAATACTTAATACTCACCGAAAGTACATTTGATTTAGCAGTGTTATCTTGTTTTTCTAATGGAGCTGTGGATACCTACACAACAAATTCTTTTAAAATTATAACTTAAATATGTTTTTAGTCATAAAATATATTACATACGCAAGTCAAACATGTTATTGAGACCAATGAAAATACGGAAAATATTAACATTTTTACATTTATCCGTAGTACTTTAAAATAAAATAATTATTTATAATATGTAGACTCGCAAAACAGAGATATGGAAATATGATTTTTTTTTTTTTTTTTATTATTATTATTTACACAATTGCAGCTTACATCAAAACTTGATGGTGATTTTATGTCATTTTCATTAAAATAAACATCAATAGATACGTCAACATATTCGCATACTTACATTTTATTTTATTTTAGGCGGACATTATTTCAATAATTTTGATTATTGCTCATTGGTAAATGAAAACAATATTCTATATATATATAATAATATACTATATATGTGTACGCGCGTATAGTCAAACTATGATACATAATATATGTAGGTATAGTGACTAGTTTAAAACACACACAAAAATGCAATTTGCAATGACATTGAACGATCATATTCAATCAATAAGACCATAATATTGGTATTATAGGTAGATACAGATTCGTATATGCATATAACAGTAAGTAAATACTATATTGAGTATAGACACAGTAACACACAAAACTCAAATATAATTCGATGAATATGCAGGTCACTGGTTAGAAATTAATGTTTTTCAGATACACGTGTACCAATAATACGAAACAAAGTTCCATAAAAAAAAAAAAAAAAACATATAATTTAAACAGAAAAATCATGGGGATCACTAGTTTACTGATTTTCCGCTAATCAGTCACGAGTCGGCTGTAGCAGGTATAGGTACGTGTTTGCCCACAGAATCCTTCCTAAAAGTTTCAAAACCCCAAGGGAAAAACCATATTATGATTTATCCCCATACAAACAATATAATATGGTCGCCCATCACACATTTAACAGCCAATCGGCAGATTTTCAGCATACAGCTGAATATGCAACGAGTGGCTTATTATTGTTTGGAAAGAGTTAAATCACTTTTGATTTTACGTTTTGAAACTTTTAAGAAGGGTTCGCTGTATAGGCTTGCACACACTAACTTTTAACTCGGCAGGTCTAACATTGCTGATTTTATAACTATAATCAGTAAATCAATAATTAGACCAATAATTTACAAATCAATAATACAAATACTATAATTTAATTTTATCCTTTTTTTTTTTTTTGCAAGGAGTTGGTTATATACTTATGTGCCGACGTCCGGGTCCTACGTATATAGTGGCACATGGTAGGAACGGAAGACTGGTTTTATCAATACAAGAATGAAGAAAGCATATTTTCATTTTGTATAATAATGTTAAAAACAAAATTAAATTTATTATGATTTGTGTACATATTCATATAATATTTATACCTAGTCAGCAGTTACATTTAATGTATTACTTATTGTCCTGTGTCATCTATAATAATATACAATTTGTATTTACTTTTTCAACAATATTCCCAATCTTCATATGGTTTGACAATCAAAATTAAATTTTGGTATTCGTTATTTGACATATTAATTTTCTTAATTATTTATATACCAATACATAATTAAATTGCTAGAAATTATATGATTAGTAAAAACAATACTGTATATAATATATATATATCATTAAAATAATGTTTGTATATTTTTTTTGGTCTCGTATACCAACATATTATTTAATTAAAAAAAAAAGACATTCAAACAAATAAATAAATAACATTGGATATGCGATATATATTATATTATATCGTATAATATAATTAAAATATACAGGTATCATTATTGATTGTTGTTAGAAAAGTTAAGCATATAATATAATAATTAATAACGTATTAAAAAAAAAACAAATCTTTTTATAAATCATAAACTTAAAATTATTAACATTTAACATTCATATAAACATTTTTTAATGTAGGTTCTATATTCTTCTTTTGATCCTTAAAGCTATATAATTTATTAATTTTTGGTTACAATTTATTAACTGTACCATTTATACGCGCCGAAAAGCAGGACTTATTCCAAAATTTTTTTCAACTGTGAATTTATACGAACTTTTCCGTGAAATAGAGGAGGTTCAAGTTTGTATTATCCAACATAGTCAAAAAAAAAAAATTGATAAATATCAATAAAAGGTAATTTTAGATAATTTAATAAAACCAGATTTTTAGAATATATAAATTAAACGGACACAATACTCCAACGTAAAAATTGATCTATAAGCTAGACTATAATAATTATTATATACCATAATTGTAAACTATATATTATAATTTACAATTTTATAATATTATTAAAAATATACTTACGTTTAATAATATCAAGTAGGTACACCTGTCACCCCAAAATTAAATTATAATTATAATTTTACTATAGTAAAAATTAAAATAGAAATATATTATTACAATATTTGTATACATGCGTGGTTTATTTAGAGCCAGTGGGAAGGGGATGTTTAGGGGGTTGGGACGACCCCTCATCCAGGAAATAAGTTGGCAAAATTAGATCCAGCCGGCACGTTTGCGTTTTCAAATAAGTATTTCATAGGAATTTAGTCGGAAAACTATAGAGTAGTTTTTGGCACACAAAACACTTCACGACGGCATACAAAAATTATAATAATAATATATAATATTGTGATTTCGTTTGTAGACAAAGTCAAAAATAGTATTAGGTTAACCAGAATCTTCTTAGTACCTACATCTGTTATTACAAAATATTTAATATTATTAAATAAAACTATAACTACTTAATAAAATGTTGGTAAATTATTATATTTTGGTCAGTGTGGCGTAATTTCAGTTTTTTTCCGGGTATGCGAGCTTTTAGGCTAATTTTTTAGGCTTTTAGATAATTTTAACATTTCACCCCGGCCGTTTTAAAATATTCTGACCATTTTTCATTCCAATACTACGAAAATACTTATTTAAAAACGTAAATAGGCAAAAAAAAACCTACTTATCTTTTTTTGGTCAACACCAAATTATTATAATTATGGCAGCGCATTGGACCATTGTTACTTTTTTGGTGGTGCTGTTGCTCATCCTGCCCCCCTTCCAAAAAATCATGCCCCTGATTTTGGTGTAAAAATCTATACATATTTATTAGTTATTAAACCTGATGCCCTGCAAGTTCGAAATATATTTGAATGGGAATATGTTAAAAGGGACTTATGGCACATTTTTGATCAAAATAGTATTTTGGTGAATTATTAATCTTCTTATGTAAACACGTCGTTTTGTGTTAAAAGGACCTTATTTCGTATTATTTTTCTTTGTATAAAATTATTTTAAATTATTCGTAATATGTTAAAAGGTACCTATGTCATATACATAGGTACCTTTTAACAAACAACTGGTGGTCATACTGT
>JAIPRL010006953.1:5032-20517 GCA_025469235.1 Pemphigus obesinymphae
TGTGGGCCATTATAATTAAATTAAATTACAGTTAAATTATGTAAACTAAATACAATTGAAATCGTTACCCGGGAAACTCGAATAAACAAATTACATTAACAATTTACACGTAAAATGCCCATTTTTTGCCCATTTCAATCCCTTAAAATCAAAATTTTTCAAAATCCTTTCTTAACGGGCCTCTACATTATGAAACGAAACTATAGACCAAATTTCATCTTCATAGCTTCAGCGGTTCCGGCTAGGCGATGATGAATCACCCAGCACAAGTCTTTTTATATATATATAGATACCTATATATATATTCATCGCTTGGAAGAAAAAACCAGACTCAACATTTTTTTGTCTATAAATTGTCCCTGTACGACCGAGACGTTCGTTCCCAATATGTGTATGTACCTATTTATATTATAAGTCGAAATACGGTACCGTCCGTTATCTGAATCGTTTAAATTCGAGAAATTTTGACTATCTTATATTCTTATCATTTCATTAGTGGTATAGGGCGTCGATTGTTAAATAAACTTTTGATGCGGGTACACCGATTCGACTTCCACTATGCCAATCTGATTTTTTTACCTTTTTTTTCTCAATCTCGTTGTTTTCGAAGATGACGAGAGTTTAATGTTTTGAGTACCTATTATAATACCCTGTGGTATGTTTCTATTTTTTTTCAGACATTTGTAAATTTCCATCTGGGGACAATAATCTTATAAAACATCGAGAACGGTAAGTCCGACCAATTGATTCACATAATAGATACCTTTACTATATAATACTAAATAATACTTTTACTAAAAAATATATATTTTTTTATATCTCATAGTAATGAATTTCAAATCTTCAGACTCATAGTATTTTTCAACATTTTAATTATATTTATATCAATACATTCGGGTGAACTTTTATCGGGAGTACTTTCAAACATTTCCATATATATAAAAACTCGAAACCATAAGTCCAACCGAATTTACATATGTACCTATCTACTTTGTCAACCTACACCAGAAATACTTTATGTGTGAAAGACTATATTTAAGAAAGCGAACGCCAAATTGCGGTCGCAAAAATGGCATGGGAAATTAAATTAAAAGTATATGAGGTTTTTTCCATAGAAAAAATGGATAAAAATGTTAGCGTTTTATATAATAGGATTAGCCATATAAATGCTAATAGTAATACCATTGATTATATAATAATTATATATTAAACGCCATCTCTCGGCAACTCGTATAAACATAATTTTAGTAGTCGAATACCTCTATACCATGGGCTATCTTGTCCTTATATAATCAATGGTAATACTCATGTTATATACAGCGAAACTTCGCTTAGAATCGTTTTATCGAAATAATTGATTTATCATTGTTTTCAAATTCAATATATTATACCCAGAATCCTACCCAACGAGTGTAGTGCTTCGATCCTTACTGACCGGCTTTTATTTTATTTTTAATTATAAATATTATTATAGGTACAGGGTATTTTAAGTTAACTTTTCTAAGTGAAAGAGCATTTTCTAAGCAAAAAGCCCTAAGCAACTGCTTTGGTTGCTTTACCCTTCCGCTAGCCATGGTATATTTAATATTTTGAGAATATTCCAGTTCTTAAGTTTTGTTTATAAAATTTTTTGTACCTACTAACAAATTATTGGGCATGACTATAATATGGTATAATGAAAGAACTTGTAATATCTAATTATGAAAGTTGATATACGAGTTAAAATTGAAAATGTTCGATAGACTATAACAAAGTTAATATAAGCTATAGGTTTAATTTGACAATTTATATCAGACTTGTGTCAAAGTTTGTATTTATACCATCTTATTGATTATTGAAGATAGTCTATACAATAGAGTAAGGTATAGAATAATATTAGTGGAGTACTTTTAATTTATTTCTGGGGGGAGAGGTGTAGTTTGTGACGATAAATGAAAAATTTGTTGGGTAAAACAGTATTTTTGATAAGAAGTCCGGACTTTTTTAGTTGTTGCCTCGAAATGGTCATTCTGTATTATTTGATTTCGATAATACCGAGTGCCAGTAATTGAAATTTATTTTAATGGATTTTATTTAGTTGTAAGTACATGTTAGTTGTTCCTATACTTGTGCGTTTTCAGTGTGGATGAGTTGATTGAGATAAATAGAGCTTTAAACGATTCATTTAATTTTTCTGAAGTAGAAAATGATATTTAATACCCCGAATAGGTTAAATGCATAACAATAATTTTTTGGAAGATGTACAACCCTTAAATAGCAGTGATTCCGAGGAAGTATGCATAACTTCAAATTTTTACCTACAGTTTATATATAATTTTTAACTAATTAATATCATGTTATAATTTATAGGATATTCTTTAAATAACCCATATTACAATTTACAATGGTGTAGTTTTGTACATTTTATTTGTTGGTATCTTTCTATATACATTTTTATTTATACAATAATAAAATAAATAAACTATAATTTATTTATATTATTACTGTTTATTAATAAATTTATATTGTTTTTCAACGTTTAATAAATAAAAATATAAAAAAGGCAAAGTGTAGTATACGATTTATAGAAAATTAAAAAAAAAAATTTGCAAGTTTATTTTATTGCACAGTAAGTTATGGTTGGAATATCATCATGATATAAGTCTAAAACATTCCAAGTCATAATTAGTACTTTATTAATAAAATGTTCCCGTTACTGATATACAATATATGAATATAATTTTAATTTTTATTGAATTTGGTGCAATACCCAGATAAGTCATTAGTTTATATACATTTTCCAATAAAGTACTCAAAGCAAAATTTTTTAAATAATAAATTTCTATAGTGCTATGATGAAACTATAAAATAATTGTGGAATAATTTAAATAACTACAATTTGTATTGTAGTAAATTTGTTCTATGTATGATTTTCCTGAAAAGTTTGAAAACGTGGACTTATCTGGTTATTGCACTCAACAATAACTGCGTTAAATTTATCGAATAGTTCCAAAGACGTTAATAAACTAATTTTGCTAATATATTTCTATCTTACTGTTAGTAAAATAAAAAAATATTAATAATAAATGCATAGTATATGTGGTATAAAAGCGATTGTTTTCTCATTTCTAACATAATATTGATATTTTTTATTCTACATCATTACAATATTATTGTAGGTGAAATCAAATAGTAGATAATATATTATCTATATATATAATATTGAAAATAATAATATTCAATATAACTATAGATTATTATGTATTTTTTTGTGTAGTAATATTCAATTCAAAAAAAAGAATTTTATTATGCGCCAAAAAATAATAAAGTGTATACCTTGATAATATTATAAAATATATCTTAAATGTTATTATAGTTATTTTGTATCAGGGGCGAACGCAGGAAAAAATGTCTGGGGGTATTTTCTGAAAATTTTATATTTGTATAAATTAATTATATAGAGTTAAACTATATATTATTTGTTATTTTATATTTTATTTATAGATTTTATAATAAATGATTTCATAAAGTGCTCTATAAACGAACAAAATAGTTTTCAAGATTAAAAATGTACCTTTACTATCTATAATAGATACCTCTATATGTGTCTATGTTTTAATGTTATACTATATAAGTGAAATTAGTTTATTATATTATTATGTAAGGAATAGAAATTTCATTATAATTATTATTATAACATATATATATAATACCTATATAAGTTATATTATAAGTTATTTTTGGTACATATTATTATATGGTAATTTTTGACTACTTTTTTTTATAGTTTTGACTTTTAAGTACCTACCTAATTTTAAAATCTATTCTAGTTATTCTATAATCTTATAATAGTATAGTTAATATCCACCTAAAAACCTTAATTCAAAATAAAAAATATTTAGACGAACATTCACCTGACATGTATTTTACATATTTATATAATTTATTAGGTAGGTATATTATATTTATATATTTATACAAATAATACAACATACCATCTAAATTCGTGATTAACATAACCCTACTTAGTTTTAGTTTAATTTTTTATCTCAGGAAATTTTTTAAGCCGGGTTGTCTATTTTCTTAGTTTTCTTGAATTTCGGAGGGGGTTTTAACCCCCAATCCCCCTCTTGTGTTCGCCCTTGTTGTGTATAGTTAAGAATTTATATATAGGTCCTTGCATCTTAATTATATATTATTGTACCTACATAGTGTATACGGAATGATAAATCAATATTTTGATAATATAAAAAAAAAACATGTAGTTTTAGAATATTTTTAAGGGCTTTTGTCTTTGTAAATTTTTAATTTTAAAACATTTTAGCCCTGCCACTACAAAATCAACTTGCAAACCACTATGTTTTTGCAATAGGACCTAATAATTCTTTTTAGTGGTTAAATAATCGATTTTGGATAATTATTTTGTTAACTATGACCCTTCAAAGTTTAGGAAATTAATACGGTAGACGTACAAGATTATAGTGTCAACCGACACATAGTTATCAAATTAATACGTATGTATATCTCGCTTGTACCGTGTTAATTTACAAAACTTTAGGAGATCGTAGTTAATAAAAAAATTAACCAAAATCGATGATTTAACGATAAAATTTTTTTCTTTAAAAAGTATCTATTACTTATAGGAATCATTGAAAAAAAAACGGTGATGTACATTTTAGCGAAATATTATTTTGTGGGTCTGGAATGTTCTAAAAAATTTAAATTCAAATAAACAAATAGCTTTTAATAAATAAATAAACACCGGGTTTTTACTTTGTAAAACTACTACTTTAATGTAAAAAACACTGCGTAAGATATTATAGATATATACTATAGATAAACATAATTAAAGACAATTTGCTTTATTGAATATTCTTTACTTTGTATGACAATATGCGCATTTCCACCACCAGTAACCCTCCAAACTCGGCGACAATATTTAATTGTAAATTGTTGTATATGTAAATGTGTATATTTATATTTGTAAATGCTGGCCAAGGATCTTCTCTCTCTTAAATGCAACCTTTAATGGCTTCCCGCGATCATGCGATCGCGAGCTCCCGTTTTTCTTTTCTTCTATTTTTTTACCGGCTCTAGTTAACATCTCATATTAAAAACCATCAATGTTTTACCATAATTTTCACATCACAAAGACTGAGTAGTGGCTGGAAGTCCCTACCGACGGGCAAGAAACGGTGCATGTCACAGCCCACTCGTGGCTGTACATCGGGCAATACTTTTTTTTTCAATATTTTTGTATTTTAATATACCTTGGCCGGTATCATTACTATTTGTTGTCTAATAGGTTATTATTGTAATTTTCTGATTGATTCTAATGGATCGGCAGCCCTTCTAATGAGGTTCCTTTCTGAATAGGAATATATGTATATCCTATATGTAGGATTTAGGCTAATATAATTATTATAATAATATAAATTATTATTATTATCATTATTAATATTGTTCCAGTTTTATGCCACGGGCTTTTTTCTCGGCGATCGACTTTCTGTATTTTTTTTTTTTTTTAAATAATACAATAAAAAGTTTTTCTTTTATATTGAAAAAAAGCATTTTTTTTTCTTTGCGTATCTTAAACACCTATGATCAAAAATTCTATGACCTCCTTCACTAGTTTGGTGTTCTACGGGTCATAGGTTGGTGACCCGTTTATATTAGTGGCGTCAGTAATCGTATCGTTACAACTTAATAATAATATCTACTATAGGTATTAAAAAAAAATTGGGTCCAGTGGGGGGGTGGAAGCAATTCGCTCGTCAAATGTTATTAAGAGTAGAAGCACTTCGCTTATCAGGCAGGATAATCTTAATGGATGTATTGCATTTGAAAGCAATGCTAATAAATCATTGTATTCGAAAAAAAACGATTCTCAGCGGAGCTTCGGTATAAGGCTGTCTACACAGAGTTACTCAAAAGAAACGGATTTGTGACGCGAATTATTAACCAATCACTGTTGAGTCGCTACCTATGTAATCAAATGGAATACTCGTGAACAGTGAATATTTTTATTATTTTTGTTATTATTTATTCTTTTTTATTATTACTATAGGCATACTAGTTATTGACCAAAAGTATACCTAAGTACCATGTATAAAACTTAAATTTGGAATTTCGAAAAACAAAAAAAATTATTTTTTATCCTTATTTAGGCAATATTAAACGTATTTATGTAAAAATACATAAAAAATTATTTTATTCCTAGGCTTGGTCAACAAAAGGTTAAATGACACTGAACATAACTATTTCTAAATTAATGGTATGACGAATAAATGATGACGATGTTTCCATAAATACACAAAAGAAACTACTGATTTAGATCGATTTTGAGGAGCAGTGTTCGTGATCTATGTCATTAATGCGTTAGTAATCGATTAGTAATTTGAATCACAAACCAGTCTCGTTTCTTTTGAGTAGCACCGTGGGTAGACGGCCTTTTTGTCAGTTATATATTCAAACATTAAGTATTTATTTATGTATTTATTAACGCCGTACAGACATTTTACAAAGTAATACATTATTTAAAACATATATAAATTAATTGATTGATTAAAGAGCAGTATAAAATAAGGACATTGGTATATATAATTATAGCAAAAAATACTTTAAACAATATTATAATATAGAATTAAATATAAACAGATAACAGAAAGTAAATATGGTAAGTTTCATATACAATAACGATAAATAACCCACAGGTACAAAAACCATCGTCCCAATATACGTGACCAAGACCAGCTCATGTGAAGGCGGTGGACACACTTGCTAAACACATTAACCGGTTGATGGGGTTACTCCGACCATAGTTGGGGACGCGAAAAGGGACAACAAATGGAGCAACGGAATGAGTTGAGACTTGGGGAACTTGGAAACGAAGAAGGGATAGGAAAGTTGGTGCATCATAAGTACTATCAATTCTATGGAGAAACTTTAAATTGGGATCAACCCTTCTATCAGCTAGCGTATCTAGGCCTAATGCATTTAGAACAGGAGAGTACTCATGAAGTCAGTGGTTGATAGTGAGGATATAACCTGCGAAGGAGAGGAAACGCTTTTGAACACGTTCCAGAATTGAGGAGTCAGAAGCAGTATAGGGATCCCATAAGACAGACCCATATTCTAATAGGGGACGGACTAGAGTGCACTATAGAACCTTGAGTGAGGATCACAGCTTGAATTCGGTAGACAAACGTTTTAAGAAATATAACGTTTTATAGGCTTTGCAACTTATGGAAAGGATATGAGCATGTTAATTTAGGTTACTGGTCAAAAGGATACCCAGATCTTTTTTATTTAAGACAAATGTTAATTTAAGATCGTTGATAGTATTAGAAGTGTTTATTATAAGTGTGAGAAATGATGGTTCTACTCCGAGAGAAGGACATTGACTGACATTTGTCAATATTTAAATGGAATTCGATGGAGTTAAACCATAAAACAGCTATCGAGTTTGCTCTATAGTATAAGACAGTCGTCTTTTTGACTTGACGAAAAATCTTCAGGTCATCCGCAAAGGTAAGAAGATTGCAATTCGGAATAACTTTTTTTAAATCTTATTGATGAATAAGGCGAAGAGAAGCAGAGATAGCTGGCCACTTTGTGGAACTCCAGAAGTGATAGGAAAGACCTCAGACTTGCAACCATAGATTTTGACGTATTGGAACCTACCAGACAAATAAAATTTGAACCAGGACAGGAGTGGAAAGCCAAAGCCAGATTTGTACAAAATCTCAAGAAGGAAGTTATGGTCAACATAATAGAAGGCTTTGGCGAAATCCGTAAAGATAACGTCAACCTAGGATTATTTTGAAATGTTTCTAAGATAAAGCTGTTTAAAACAGTTAAGTTCATAGTAGTTGAACGTCCTGGTCTGAATCCATATTGTATATCCATATAGAATAGAGTTTAGTGATGGCTGGATGTCATTTAAGATGAGTGATTCAAATAATTTAGCTATATGATTTAATGTAGTAATAGGCATGTAATTACTGACGTTTGATCTGTCTCCGGACTTGAAATAGGGGTAATAGAACTAATTTCCCAAATTTATGGGAAAATTCCTTCGTTCAGAGATCACCTAAAGATAAGCCATAGAGGAAGACAGAGTACAGACTTAAAGTTGTATAGGAAAGTGCCTGGTAGACCATCTGGTTCAGAGGACTTTACATTTATCAATTTTACAAGACCAGCCTCGACATCATTTAAACTAAAGCTACAGTTGCTGGGCGAATCGTACTATAGATAGGGGAAGTTATTGGGACAGACTGTAGATGGCGCAACATATATAGAATGGAAGTATGATAAGAAATGATTGGAAACTTGAACAGGACCAGAACTATGGCATTCATCAAAGACATGGTTTCAGGAATATCATTATTTGATTTACTATTTCGAACAAAGTCCCACAATGATTTTGGATTGTTGGACTTAGTTTTGAAAAGGTTCTATATCGTATTTTTTTACATAAGTAGCCTGAAAAAAGAAAGTGACATTTTGTATAAAAAAAATGGATATCGTACAGTGGCGTGAAACCAGAAATTTAGCACACAAGTACAGGTGGGCTATCCTAACTTGTTTTTAAGATTGAAAGATTTCTGAAAAATAGAATACTACTCATTATTTACGAATAAAATGTATAGAAAGGCACATATACTATTAAAAATCAGCTACCTACAATAATAATGCTATTATTTATGATTTATATTTCCGTTTCATATTTATTCGATATTTTAATGTTTTAATAATTTTAATGCTAATGCAAAAGTAAAGTATTTTCAATTTTTTTTATAAATACATAAAAAATATTTACGATAAAAAAAATAGTTATCATAGCAATCGGATCACAGATTATAATTTACTCTTAAAATATATGATAACGTTTTTTAACTTTTCATGAAATTTTTTGAAATCGCCTATATAAAATCCCTTAAATATTGGGGGTGAGACATCCTCTTAAAAATTATTTACTAAACATTTTCTTGGACCCCAGGTTTGAGAAAGCCTCTATCACGCCACTGTAGGGTGTCTATTTTTTGATATAAAATGCCACTTTCTTTTTTCAAGATATTTTTATAAAAAAATACGATTTAGAACCTTTTCATACTGAGCCCGTGATACGAGTGCATATAATGTTTATGTGTATGTGTGTGTGTGTGTCTGTGTATATGCAAAATATGTTGCATGTTATTGTTAGGATCTGCAACATGTTTCCTTTTCGTTGTAGGGACTGTCAATACCTATATCTAATCTTATCCAGATAAGGAGCAGACAGCTGGCTATTTTCTACTACAATAACCGACTTTTTGAACCTGGTTGTTAGACTGATATAAATAAAGTTTTTAATTTATTTTAAACAGGTCCTAGAAACTATGACCTGCGTTAGCTCCAACTCTAATATAATTTAATAACGACAATAAAGATTTCTTATTATTAAACAAAATATTAATATAAACATTTTATAAATTAATATAAATACACTTTCATTTGAATAACCTTGAGTTTGAGGGTAGTTATTAAATCCACATGTGAAGTGGAGTACGAGTTCAGGCGAGTAGATTGAAATGATTTGAATTCAAAAGAATATGTACGCTTAAGTTATAACGATTACAAACTTTTTACTACCTACTCGACTAGTGTTTTTAGATGTTTTAACGCAACTGGCGTATTTAGATATTTTAACTTGACTGATTAATATTATGAATGTACTCTGCGCCCCCTGTACGCTTACCTGAGTAAAAATGTCGAGAGAGACATAAAGTGACGATAGTAGCGGCTCGTGTTAAGGAGCACAAGTATACGTGCACTGCCAAAAATGTCAATAAATTAGCGTGTTTTTATAGATAAAATATTATTTATTTATAGCTGTTTTAGTAATTGTCTGGATAATTATCGTGCCTGTGAATACTATTATTATACATATTATTACACATTACACCACTGTATTGTTGATTGCTGCTCGGTAGCCTCGACGGCTGCTGTTCACCGCTCGGTCGCGACAATAGTCGCGATGCTACTGCAGCGCTGTCCGTTGCGCACACTTGAATAAAGCTTATTCGCTGCACCATTTACTCACGCGCAGTTGTATTTTATTCCTTCTCCGGGGAAAAATACACCGTGTAAATTGTATAATATCGCTTAGCAAACTAATTTGAACCACCAACTATGTATATCTAAATATTCTGTGATTGTATGTCGCTTGTTTGTCGTTTGGTGTAGTTATTATTTATCCATTTTCAGATATTATCAGAATATCACATATCTGGATTATATAGGTATAAGGTAAATCGAATAATGTTTTATATGCATTTAGGTATGTTCTAAATAACCTTCGTTATTACAGTATTATATCGATATTTTAGAGAAAATAACATAATATAATATTGTTATTAATCCATAGTGTTTTTTGGATAACCAGATATTTCACCCACCGAGTGACGATACAGTGAAATTACATCGTTACAGATTATACATAAACAAAATTCTCAAAAAATGTTCATGAACATCAACTAATCTTGTTATTTTTTCAGATCGCACAAGCCACTTACCATCATGACGATTTCCGTTTCAAAACCTAAGTTTTTCAAAGCCATACATTGCTCAGTGACGGTGGAACCTATGCTGTTGTGTTACTTCCTCAGCACTGTAATATCCACGTATATAGGTACGAACTTATTGTTGCACAAGGGATGCGATCCGAATGCGACTGTGGTGCCGGATTTGAAGGTCGAGCCCCAGTGCCTGATGGAGAAGAGCGCTCAGCACGGCGTGACCACCGTCAACGTGTGGAAGCACATTATCCAGGAACTCCTATCTGTGGTATTTATCATGTTTGCGGGGCCATGGAGCGACAGCCATGGGCGCCGGCGCAGGCCGCTGATGTTCGTACCGGTGTTCGGGCAAATACTGTGCGACACGCTGAACGTTCTGTTTTCCACGTTCTGGCAGGTGTCGCCCGCCATCACCGGTATTACGCAATCGGTCATCGTGGCCACCACCGGATCGTACCATTGTTTCTTCATCGGCATGATGTCCTACCTGTCCGACATAACCAACGAGACCAATCGTACCATGCGGATAGGGTTCGCGGCAGCCATCGTGCCGCTGGCCGCCACCTTGGGTGCCCTGTCCGCCGGCTACTTGAACGTCCACTTGGGTTTCATTGGCGTGTTCGCCCTGAACATCGGAATTAACCTGCTAGCCCTGTTCTTTGGCTGTCTGTTCATTTACGACACGTCCATACCGTACCAACTGTCCGGTTCGCTGTATAAGAACACGTTCGACCCGAACATCATTGTCAACAGTGTTAAAATGGTGTTCATCAAACGTAAACACCATGAGCGGATTATACTCATATTGATGGTCATCGCTACGCCATTGATCGGTGCTCCTTTTATAGGTAAAAATGGATTTTAAATAGGGTTTTTATTATACACGGGATGATAAGGACATTGGAAACAATATTATTTTTTTTTTTAGTAGTTTAGGTCTAAAGCGTGACAAAATTACATAAGTATATACTGCCATTAACCCTTTAATTGCTGCAGACGTAATAGTACGTTCTGTTGTTTATAAAATTGAATAAGTGGGTTATAAACTTGATGATGATACCGAAGAATCAACTAAAATTAAATTGATTTAATCATGTAAAAATAAAGAAGTTCTTATCTTCATTTTTAAATTTATGCGAGACATTTCAATTTGTCTCATTATAATTGCTTGTCAAAGTGGCCGCCCTGTGGAATACCGTATAATAAATATCGTTGTTAATTTTTATTATTTGAATATTATTTTTATAAAACGTGATCGAATTTTTATTCGATGTTTAACTTTTTTTTTTGTTTTTATATCTCTGGTAACAACTTGCATTTCAATATGTCTCCAAAGTGATGTGTAATGTAATGTACATCTTACAATGAAAAAATAAGTTTTCTTCCAATTTCCCAAAAATTAAATTTTAAAAGAAAAATGGATAAAAACAATTCCTTGTTCCAATTTTTTGTTTTTAAGCAGAGGACGTTAATTTACGAAAAACATATTAGTCAAGAGTAGATAGTAAGAACTTGAGAGTCTGGTTCTGGTGGTTCAAAAGTTGTAATATGCATTATAGTTTATAATATTACGTACTATGTGTTTGTATGACATATTTCAATGCAATTTTAACGTAATAATACGGCTAATACATACTCGTAAGTGCTTGCTAATTTTGAATCAAGAAATGCTTCTCGGCATATTTTACTTAAATGATCAATAACATTAAATGATAAATTGTGCTCAGAAATAAATTCATATAATAACAATTCCGCTTTTTAATTTTATCTTTAAGTTTATTCGTGACCGTTTGATTTTTTCTATCTATTTCGGAAGTATATTTTATTTTATCGTCTATAATATTCCATAGTAAGTAATGAGTAATGATTTTAAGCAAATGGAATATAATACAAATGTAGATAATATTTATATTTATTACCTCATTTATTATTATTTTATTGAATACTCGGCTTTTTTAAATATTATTTTTATAAATATAAATAATACAAAATATAAATTGTTAACGCGTAAATCTATTCAAAATTTTTGTATTGAGTACCTATTCAATATTCATATCAATTTTTCAACCGCGCCATTTATAATCACAGAACGTGTAGTTCAATTTATGACTACTAGGTAAGCGCTACTAGGTCTACACAAATTGTGCAAAAAGCGCAACCAAACCTGACCCCTTATTATCTTCCCGAAGACTAACCTGTTCTTTACAATCGTGGATTACACATAAACACCACAGATAACATGAATACAGATTGTGCACTTGGCTGAAAACAAAAACTGGCTGATAATGAGCTTGCAAAAGTAGTGTGACTATGTTAATGGAATAAAATTATTTAGTGTGTCATATAATGTGTGGTAATACCGATATCGATATGCGATATTATCAATTTACCGTCAAAACAAAATAATAACACAGATAACCTTTTATCTGTGATAATAATTTTAAATTAAATATATTTAACGCAATTACATACTGTACTTTTCTTATTTTACTTTTACATGAATATGTTATTCTTTTATCTATGGTTATTGGTTATAAGTCATAACATGACAATATATGTCATGAATCATATATGAGTTAAAAGTTTTACCTAACTAAATGCAATAGTTTTGCATTGATATCTATGGTCACACTGATTTGGGCAACACCTATTAGAACACCGTATTAATTTTTACATTGTTTTATAGGGGGAATGCACTATCTGTACTCATGTTATCTGTGTATACACTATTATACGGGTTACCAACTTATGCCGTAATTGAGGCGTAAATTGCAGTTGTAACAACAACGCTGACCGGCGTGGCGCGGTGATTTCTGAGACGAGTATTTACGATGGTGCACAACGAAATGTGCTTCATTTGCGCATGCGAATTTGACTGTTCATTACTATTACTCCCATAATTCGTTTAATAATATATAGAATAGGTACTGGTGCACAAATGATTTATGTTCCGTCCATATGCGGTGAGTGAGTCTCTCGCCTGCGACACGTAAATATCACTGTGACATACACGAGTATAATCTGTATCAGGAGCGTAATTACGGGGGGGATATGGGGGATAAATCCCCCCATATGCTGTATTTATGTATTTATAATTTGTTGTTTAATTACAAACTAAAAATAAAACGATAAAAATTTTTAAACTTCATTAGTAAGTTATCAATATAATTGATTTTTTAAATAATAATATATTATTTATTGTTTTGTAGCGATCACAAAGGTAGATAAATTATGAAGTATTATTCGATATCCCCCCCCCCCTAAGACATTCTGAATTACGCTACTGGTCTGTATACGGATACGCAGTGGTATTTTCATTCTATGTTCACTGATATATATATATATCAATAATCCGAATTATCTTATCTATAATTTATCTTAATATCCCAATGTTTTATTCGTTTTGTTGACCTTTTTAATTTATTAATTTCAAAACAACGTAGGTACGTGTTTTTATTAAAGTAAAAAAAACATACCTAGTGTGAAAGTGTATTGTTAAAATATAAAATTTAATTTAAATGTTCAAAAAAAAATTCAGTTAGATTTCTCCTCGGTTTTCTCACAAAACTAAATTTTTCTTCGTTGGAGCAAAAGTTCACGATTAAAAATGAAGGTAGGCCAAAACCAAAATTAATTATTGTAACGGAGTCGAAATACAAAGATTAAATAATAAAATGAGTTTTAATATGAAATTATACGAAAAAAGTTATTGGATCTGTGGTTGCGATCTGTGGTAACTAATAAGTTTGTTTTCCGCGTTTTCCGAGGAAACTAATAGGTAGAATAAGTATTAATATTGGTTTTGCTTTATTTGATTCATGTTATTAACTATAATATAATATTTTATAAATGTGCACCACCAACTATTTTACCCACGAGCCGCCACTGTATGTAGGTTTATGGTTTATAGTTTATAAAGTAAGGCGTTTTTTGACTGATTTTACTTTCTTGTATGTTTTCAAAATTAAGGCAATAAATTGGATGAAAAATAAGATGATATAATACGTTAAATTTAAATAAACAGAAGACTCTTAGATGCCTAATATTAAAATATATTAAATATTTGTGTACAGAAAATTATTAAAGATTTGAACGATTATACATTTATATTTTGTATTCATTTATAGGTGAAATAAACTTGTTATACCTATATTTGAGAAATCGATTTGGCTTTGATGAAATTAATTTCAGTTTATTCAACGCGTACATCACGGTAATTATGCTAATAGGTAAGATTAATTAACGGTGTGTTTTTATATACGTGTACTTATATAACTTTTAATATATTAAAAACAATTATATAGGATCTGTATTTACCCTTGTGGTTTTGAGTCGAATACTTAAAGTTAACGATGCGATGATTGGATTGATTGCCACTTCCTTTGATATCGCAACTGCTATCGGATTCCTTTTAGTTACTCAATATAAATATTTGTTTTATAGTAAGTAAATCTAAGTATTAATTTTTTATAAAATACAATATGTCAATTATAATCAGTGGTGTATTTTCAACTTTTTTCTGGGGAGCAACCATAATATATTTCACTACGTTTATGGGTAAAAATTGCTTAGTGGAGAAACGTACAATAAAATACGTTAGTAGTGGAGAGGGAAGACGTAACCCCATTATTTTGGTAAATAATACTATTTATATCCAGACAGTTTGTTATTAGGTACCTATAATCACGAATTAAGATAGTATGGACTGGAAATGACGGATTAATACGTGCAGACAAATTTTTACGGTACATATCAAGGTGGGGGAATCTATGCGATTAAAATGCCACTTAAGGGGCCTCGTGACTGCCGTATTTTACGGAGTATTAAATAGGCAACTTATCATTCTTTTGCAGAAAGGTCTTGTGCTTGTGTGAGTCGTAAATGATCATTAGTGTTAGTAATCTGTATATATCAAACATTTCCACTCCCCCCCAACCATGCAAT
>JAIPRL010006954.1:0-25270 GCA_025469235.1 Pemphigus obesinymphae
TTTAATTAAATGCGTTCAACTTTAAATTGTTTATTCTAAAACAAAATACTTCACACTAAATACTGATAAAGTGATAAAACACTAGTGTACAACTGGAACCAAAATGGCGGATGAGAATACTCACAGTGTTATAGTGCCTTAGTCCTGTTTCAAAAATGAATTGGGTCGATAAGCCTATTATCTCAATTAGTCAAATAGTTTACTAAAAATTGTATAGGATTTTTGTAATTATAGTTTCATAATTGTATGGATAAGCTTATGAAAGACGAAAATTGCACGAAGATATGTGTTTTAGGATAGTTTTACGGTTTTTGAATGTTTTCATGTTTTTTCATTCTATCTAAGGTATTATTTAATTGTTATCTGTACAACTATTGAGTAGAGATGTTAGTATTCGAACAACATACTTGTAATTTCTCAGAATTGTCTTCGACATACTGGTATTACCCAAGTATCTCATGTATGTCATATAATTAGTGGTACACAGACATGTTTAATTGAGTCAGCCGTGAAGCATATAAATTGATTGTATGAAAATGGTTTCAAGATACAAGAAACTATCTAAAAAGTTGAAAGTCAAGTTTCACAATATATTTTTGCCGAGTGTCAATTATTTATTCTACCGTATAATGTGTCTTCTTGTATATCTTCTGTGACAGCAACCACCAACAACACTTGTCTAAGGATATTTAACAAATTTCCAATACCAAGCGATGGAGATAAATCCAATGAAGGTGCTTCAATACATTCCGAAAGAGTATCTCATACTAGATTTTGCAGCTTATTTAAAAATATGTATTCCATAGTTTTATGTAACTCTGCTTCTATTGTTTGACAAAGATGACCAGTAGGAAGTGTCTAAAACAAAAATTGTCAATTACAACATTAATCAAATGATATTGTAAATATGCAATTAAAAACAGTTATTTAGATGGGAAAATTATTAAGTAATAATACAATTGTCGAGTGAAGAAAAATAAATGTAAAATAATACAATGACTGTTTTGTGATTGATGTATTAATATACATATACAATATATCGACTTTTTTATTTGTTAGTCAACTCAATTCAGATACCCTCTCCACCCCCACATAGACAAATATTTCTTAGGCTTGTTCCTGAGTATAAATTTATTTTACTTGGTAGGTTTAAGCATTAAGCACTCATAATTATTGCAAATATGTTGTGTTTTATGTAGTTAAAAGAAATTTAGGATTTACATTGTAAGATCACAGACATGCCACCTCTGAAGAATTCAACTGGAATGCTTTTGAGTAGGTATGTGTCTACCAATAATTGTTGATTAGACATATCTTCCTAAAAAAAACACAGGAAATATAATTTTCATAAAATGCTAACTAGAGTTAAGTAATTAAGAATGTATGCATATTTTATGTACCTACCTTTCAAGTTGAAATTGATTTGTAAGTTCAATTAAATTCTGTGTATCAGCTTTAGTATATTAGTCAATAAATATCGGGACTTTGTATACTAATGTAGACGAGTGTTTGACTATGGCAAGGTTGTGGACGTAATACGTTTTTTTTCCGTATCAAGTATAAATCGAGAGATAGTCTCATACAAGCTTTACACAGCATATTCCCAAATCCTCCACCCATTTTATTACTACCATTGTGACAAGATACGTAAAGGTATGAAATAACATGGGCCAGTCTCGACATATAATTTTTTAATTATTAAAAACGAATTACGTAGCAGATGTCCAATGAGTTAAATGAAAAAAAAATAACTGAATATAAAATAAAGTTTTTCCATTGACATTTAAACCAAATTCGTCATTTTAAAATGAAATACTTAAAATAATTCTTGAAATATAATTTAAGGTAGACATCGTCTAGAGAACCTTGTCTCATAGGATGCTTCACCAATGTATTTTTGATGCCACCAAGCACCATGATATCAAAATCATGTACCTAGTATGAAATTGTATTCCTATCAATTTGTAGTATAATTTTATATGGGTTTCCAAGTAATAGAAAAATCAATTTCTTGTAATTTTGCATTTTGCAAACTTATTTAAATGACATCAAAAATCAACAATATTACATAGATTAGAAATAAATAATAATAATAATATATTTTACATGACATATAAATTATGAACATTGTATGGAAAACCATATTTTTATTTCATCTCTTGTCTAAATATTTATTGTTAATGTTAAAATATGTTTTATTTGACTTGGTTTGTATAAGCATCTAATTATATTATCATAAATATATTAATTTTTATGTTTATATTCTGGTTTGGTTTAACTAAAATAAAAACACAATTGATTCTTATGAATCTTTATCATAAAACAGCAAACAAATGCATAAAAATTATATATAATAGGTCTTATTAGATGTTTTTGAGTTAATACAATTTATCATTGCTATATTAGAACTAATGGCAATTGCTATCATCATCCTACTAATAAAATGGCGATGGTCAAGTTGGTCTGTATAATTGAAATTATAAGTATAATAGAGATTTAAACAGCTCATAGAGCATAATGCACATTATCACAAATTGTTCATTATAAGGGTTATTTACAACATAATAGTCATTCATGTTTTGTTTTATAAATTATATATGTTCTATAAATTAATTTTTATTGATTACAATATATTGTATTACCTACTTAAATATATTGAAATTTTCAGATGCAAAAATGTCTCATAAAATGTATGATGATTAATAAATATAAATAAAATGGACTGTTTATGAACTTAACAAAAAATGTTTATTCAGAAATTATAAATATCACAAATAATTTCCTACTAAAAAAAATGTATTTAACAATAAGCTTTATGGTACACTTATTAATACTTGGTGTTTATCTAAACATTATGTTTTAAAAAATGTATTAAATTACTAAGTTCATAAAGTTCAGATTTTTTAGTATTAGATACATATAGTTCATACAATGAGGGATTTTCAGTTATTTTCTTTCCCATTACAACAACAAAAGGAAATCCTAATCTCTTTGCTTCAATAAATCTCTTGCCAATAGTCATATGGGTTCGATCATCAACAACAATATCATCTCCAAATAATTCAGTTAAATTATTATAAAGAGCGGACAAGTTATTTAGACAGTCGTTTTCCTCGATACTCCCCTCTTTGGCAGGGATTATACAAACTGTAAATGGAGACAATGATCGTGGCCATTGAAGTATGTCTTGTGTGCTTAAACATTCCACAGATGCACCAATTATTCGAGAAACACCCAAACCATAACTACCCATATATGGAGGTTTCAAAGAGCCATCAGTGTCTGAATACTTGGCAGACAAGGCATTCGAATAAAATGTACCAAGGAGAAAAGTATGACCAACCTCAATCGCCTTTGTAGACTCAATATCAGTACTCAAACATTTGGGACACTCAACTAACTCTAGTAATTCCTTGTTCATTCCAAACCCACATTTTTGACAATGCAATAATGTATCATCACCAACTTCGGCTGGATAATGAAATTCATGTGATTGACTGCCACCCATCATTCCCGATGCACCTTCAACTGCAATGACATTTTTCATATGATTAATTTGCATACATTTTCTTGTAATAATTATTAATTGTTCTTACCTTTTATGTATTTAACACCAATATACTTAAATATGTTTTCGTAAGCTTGACAGACCTTGTTGTACGTAATAACAGCACTCTTCTCATCTCTATCAAAAGAATATAAATCTTTCATAAGAAACTCTTTACATCTGATGATACCTAACTTAGGTCTTATCTCATCCCTGAATTTTGTGCCGATTTGGTACAACATTAAAGGTAACTGTCTATATGTAGTAGGATCTGAACTAAATAAATCGGTAACAACCTCTTCATGAGTCTGTATAAATATATATTATAAACAACTAACATACAATTAGTTATATATGTATTACCGGACTTAGCAGGAACTCTTTATTCTTACGATCATTCAATATGTATAAATCTTCAATGTTTTTGCTTAACCGACCTAATAACACAAATAAACAAATATTAATTTTAAAATCAATAAGTACCTTCATATTATATTTATTTGGTATTATAAAAGAGACAACATAATATTTACATCAAAATTGTCTATTTTATTTCTCGTGTAATGTTAATTATGATGTAAATTTACAAATAAATATGTATAATATTAGCCATAAAAGAATATTTGTATTATCGGTTAATTAGAGTAAACGATTTTAAATGTTTGGTGAAAGTTAGATTTATAAAGTTTGGTGTGTTAAATTAACAGTGTTAAGTTATATTGGTATATTAGCATTATCAGTGTAAAAAATATTTTTAAAATGTATTTAAATACAATATTTTAAATACATTTGAAAAAGTATATAAGTAAGTATATAGTAATAAATACTATTCAAATATTTGTCAAATTATTATCATACCTACTACCTATATATTATTAAGTTTGACCATTGGTTTGACTAATGCAAATTTGAAACACTGAAATACACAATAAACATTGTTTATCTATCTCAATATTGATATAGGTATGCATTAATAATAATTTATTAATAAAACTGAATTGAGTTTAAGAACATTTTATATTTATAAGTTATAACATAATATTTCTTTATTATTGATATTATATTAATGACATTATAAATACCTATTGCTTATTGAAAAAAATGTAAAATAGATAAATAGTGAGTAATTATATTTCATATATTAACATTATTTATTAAGAAGATGTCAGCACATCTTTTTTAAGGGGTTCTGTAAAGGCAATTTTTAGAAAATTTCAAGAAAAATAAAAATCTAAAAATTGAAAAATGTTTATACCTATGTATTTTAAAAATAAATAATAATTGGTCCAATTACTATATAATTTTTTTTGTGGTTATTTTTTATAAATTATAACATTTTATTAAAAATATTATTTTTGCATTTCTCATTTATAATAACATAAAATCATCATAGAAGGACAAAACTAAAAATAAATGATAAAGAAAAACATTATCTAACGTCCTACATAACTGTTTTGTAATATATGCATTTAAACAGGTTTTATGAGTTACTAAAAAACTAACTTTTTTGATTTTTTAAATAAATTACTTTAATATATTTAATATATTAAATATTGAATAAAGGCTATGAAGGGTACTAGATAACATTGTTATCTATAATTTGTTTTTTATTTCATATTTCTAAAATGTATGTAAGTTGTTAAAAATGAGAAATGCTAACATGAATTTTTCATTATAAAATTGTTTGCACGGACATCTGTGTGAGGGAGAAACGCTTAGGGAAAATGAAACAAGTGAAGAAAAGAAAATTGAAGAAGGGCAAGAAAAGGATTCAATTATGAGAGAAGAACTAAAGCTTTGAGAAATCTGATGGATAAAAAAAGCAGCAGGAATTGATGGAATCCAAGTGAAACTTTAGAAAGAGTCAGGAGAAAAAGTTAAAAATGAATTATTTCAAATTATCAAAGATATATATGACATAGGTGAACTACCTCAGAATTACAGAAAAAAATTAATCATCCTCATCCCAAAGAAAGCAGCAGCAAAAAATTGTGAAGAATTCAGTGCCATTACCTGCTATCCCATATCTCTAAAATACTAACAAAGATTGCATTCCGACATATTGAAGCCAAGATAGAACATTCGTTGTCAGAAGACCAATTTAGGTTCAGAAAGAATATGGGAATTAGAGAAGCAATGTTGGATAATCATACAGAAAATAATTGGGAAAGATAAGCAAACATTTATAGCTTTTGTGGATATCGAAAAAGCATTTGATAATGTGAATGGGATGTTTATGTTTATCATGATAATAAGAGTGGGAATAAAATATATAGACAGGAGACTTCTGTACAACTTATACAAAGATGAATCAGCTGTTATAAAAATCCAAAATAATGTAGAAGTAAAAATAAACAAAGTAGTTAGAAAAGAATGCAAGTTTCCCAATCATATTCAACACATATATCTAAGAAGCAATTGATAAGATAGAAGATGCCAATTTAGGGATAAAGATTAATGGTCAGAAAATAAGTATGTTGCGCTTCGCTGATAAAATACCATTAATTGCTGAAAATGATAAAGATTTAGAAAAATTAATCGGAACCATGGATGAAAAATGTAATAAGGATCTAAACATGAAAATAAATGAGTGAAAAACAAAAGTAGGTACTCGTATGTGGAAGAGAAAATAAAACCAGAAAACAGATAAAGCTACAAAAAAATCAAAAAGTAGAACAGGTAGATGAATTTACTTACATACCTAGGAAGCCCAATCAGCAATGATGGAAGAAATAGGAGTGAAATAATAAAACATATTTATCAAGCCAAAATAGCCTTTAGTAATAAGACCTTACTCACATCAAAAAATATTTGTTTGAAAATTAGAAAACATCTACTGATGACATATGTATGAAGTATAGTCCTATATAGGTGTAAAACCTGAACAATATCAGTGGAGGAACGAAAAAGATTAGAAGCATATGAAATTGGGTTATAGGAGAATGTTAAAGATAAGCTAGATGGATACAGTAACTAATAAAGAAGTACTGGAAATAATACCAGAAGGGAAGCTGTTATGAAAAAGTATAGTTAGAAAACGTAATTAATGGATAGGACGTATAATACAACACAAAGGATTATTAAAACTGATTATACAAGGGAATGTAGAAGGGAAGAACAGCAAGGGAAGGTCAAAACTAGAATACATTCAAAAATAATAAAAGGACCAAGGATGCGACTCATATGTATAAATGAAAAGTAAAACAGACAATAGAGAAGAATGAAGGATGGCTGCAAACCATTCTACAGATTTAAATTATAGAGATATATCTCTTAGGATAGAAAATAATCTAATTTTAATTATGTATTCCAGAATATTTTAATTTTCTTTTGTTGTTTCAATAAAACATCAGTGTTCTCATTGTGAGTCATATAAAAATGCTGATGATATTGAATTAGTATTTCTAGATGAGGAGTATTTATTACATTTAACGAAAAATAATAATATCATACTAGCTTGTTATGACTTTCAAGCAGTAATACTAAGTACTTCCCATTCCTAATGTTAAAATATCTGTATTATATTATAAATCTAAGCTATTAACTTAAAATTTTACAATTTCTGATCTGGCAAAAAAATAAAACAAACATTTTTGTTATACTTGGAATGAAGGTGAAGTAAATAATTTTTAAGTAAATATCAGAATGTAGTATTAGAAAAACTGAAGTCATTTTTATTTGAATAACTGTACAGGACAGAACATAAATAAATTTAGAACTTCATTATACTTGTATGCTAATACAAATTTAAATATTGATACTATCACCCATAAGTTTTTAGTCATACTCAGAATAGAGGTGGCACCTCAAACTATTTTTATATAAAAAGTAAATTAAGAAATCACTAAAATCTAGCCCAATTTATGTACAAACACAATACGTATCATTAGTTCAAAGTACTAAGAAAACAGAAAATCCTTTTAAAATAAACAAATTTCTGGGGGTCAAAACATGTGTTCTGACGCATGAGGTCTGACTCATACGGGTTAGATTAGACAGGTTCAACTCCCAGGTGGCAAATAGGATAGCCGACAAGATTTTTCTCAATGGTGGCATCTGGTCTTTAGTGCAAGACGGCCATAATTATCAAACATATCCAATAATTTGGAAGCATGCTTATTGTAGTCATCAAAAACCATCTTCGACTCCCCTAATATGTATATAAATGTGCAAATCAGAGCATGTTAGTTTGGGAAATAAGATCTAAAATTGTTCATTTTTAGTATATCAAATTTCTATAATATTAAAAAAAATTGCAAAATGTAGTGGGAAACATTTTTCTATTAATATTGATGATGAAAAAGTATTTTGGAATTAAACTAAAGTATTAAGGGGTCATACACGTTATTATGTCCTGAAAATTAGTTCAAATAAATAATGCAATGGATTGCAAGAAAACTATTGAGCTAATTGTTTTAAATTTTTTTAAAAAAATAAGAATTGTGTAAAAAATTAAATAATAATATAAATATTAAACAATATAATGTTACATTATTGAAGTAGCTTTATGCAGAGGCGTAAAATACTTTTTTTCTGTGATTCAAGTCGCAGAGTTGGTCAAAAAAAAATAAATCTTTTATTATTTTTCAGGATTGTAAATATTGTAATTATTGACCTATGAGGATTTAAAAAAAAAATTGGAAATAGTCATACTTTAAAAAATTGGTTAAATGAAATAGTAAAAATCGTTGAATGATAAAATACTTAAATTTAAAAACGGTTAAAATTATCTAAAAAAGCCTTTGTAGGTTAATTAAAAATTTAATTAAGACTATCCAGCAAAAAATTAAAGGCATCGCATGATCAGTTTGGTAGTTATCACGCCCTCTACCTTGAATAACAGCATTTCGAGAAATACGCATTTAAAGTATTAATAGGACGCTATACATGCATTTCAACAGCATCAAAACACGTTCTGGCTATTTAAGTAAAACTTCTCTCCTAGTTATCGTAAATTAATAATTTACTCGTAAAAAGAATATCATAGATGAAAATATTTACTATGAACAAATATTTTAGCTAAAATAATTATTTCAAATTTGTAAATTTGGTGTGTGTGCATGTCATGTGTGATCGAGCAGCAAGACTAGATTCTTTCAAATAGTTAATGTAAGTCAATATTTTACATACTGGATTTGTTGTGGGCTTAAAATATTTCTAAAAGATTTACCTTTAAAAATATATAAAAAAAATAGATTTTTTTCAACACCAAGAAGTGTGTATATATTAGATGAAAAAAATAACTCGGGTAAAATATTGTAGGTAGGTATAAGAATAGTTTCTCTCAAAACGAGTTCAAAGAAATAGATATAGATACATGGAAGAAAACTGTTGTTGTGTCTAATTATATACTTAAAAAACATATGTTTGTGGGGGGTTGTCAGAGTAATTTTGCCGACTATTGTTCCAAAAAAGTCGATAAGTAAAAAAATCACCAATGAATCGTCCGTCAAAATACTTCCTTCAAAACGGTAAATAAGTAAAAACTAGTCATCAACTTTCTTTTGTGCTAGCTAAATTTGATTTTGTTCAGTTTATTTCTTGAGCGAGGGGTCTCCATGACCCCCTAAATCCCCTTTCCCTCCCACCCTGAATACACTATGATCCATACATTTAGACAACTTATATTCCCACTGTGTTTATCTATTTGTACATAATAACAGTTACTAGGGATGTTGTTGATTTGGTTACTATAATATAAAACATATATAGTAGATTAATAAATTGTCAGGCAAATTGTTTATGGAATTATAGTTTATTCTACTTTATTGTTTATAATGTTTAGAAATCGGGAATTTAATACACTCACAAAGTGCGCTTTTTTGTTATGAACAACTTAAAGTTATTATAAAATATCAAGTTGTATTTTTAATAATAGTATATTATCTTGTTTATTTTATTATATTGTGAAATAAATATTTTTTTTTTTAATAAAACAATAATATTCAAAACATTTAATAATATAGTATTACCTTACCTATACCTATAATAGTATATTATTTTTATTTTCATGAAAATTTATTAAGAATTTTAATTATTTTAATTAAAACATAAACAAGACATGTCAGTTACAAGACAGTTACAATAATTGTATAAATTACAATTATTAATAATATTAAAAGTTACTTTTAACAGTACAACTATATAGATAACTATGTAACTAATACATTTCAATTTATAGGATTTATTCAAAACCTTATAATGTTGATTACCGAAAACAGAAATTTTGAATTGTTTCATTGTTCTTAAAATAGGTGCGACATTATTCTTATTTATATTTTGATACCTATAACGAATAAAGAAATTTTAATAAAATATGGTAGGTACCAAATCATATACTATGTATGTATGAATGAATTAGACACAAAATTTGACTGGATAAAAGTATTTTATATTATATTATATAGAATACTCTTGTATTCCATCCCTTTGCCTAAAGAAATTAAATAACTGTATATTATAGTATTTAAAAATATTAGGATTCAAAGTGTTGTTTATAATTAATAGCATATACACAGAATGATACAGTATTATTATTTATTTTATTTTTTTTTATCTACCTTAGTAATAATTACTATTATAATAATTATTAAAATCTATTGCAGTTTTATATTTAAACTAAATATATTAAATTAATTTTAGTTACTTTAATAAAACACAGAGATGATATTATTTAGTTAGAATGACATGTAGTCTATTATTTGTATATCTACACATATTAATGAAAAAACAAGTCAGTAGGAGGCAGAAACTGCTTTGTTCGTTGGATAGGATATGTTGGTGATGAATATATTAAATTTGAAAAAATAATTAACCCTTCATTAGTCGTGCAATATTCTGTAACATTAGTAGTAATACCGGGTACACTTATACCCCACTGCTAATTTTACTCAATACTTGATCAATTTTTTTATTATTTATTTTACTAAGGGCGCCATTATACTACAATGTTCTACTAGTATAAGGTATTTTTTAAACAAATCTTTTATAAAAATTTTATTAAAAATAAATTTAGAATCAATTTTTTATATTTAATCCTATTTTCAAAAATAATCAAATTAAAACAATTTTGTTTGTATAAATATAATTTTAGAGATGTATTAAAGCAAGAATAAAACAAAATGAAGGAACATTGCAGTTTTTTTTTTTTTTGTATAAAGATAAATTGTCCATATAATAATGTACAACACCGATAGTCATGCAGGGTAGGTACATATATATCCCAGTCGACTTAAGCATGACTAATGCTAGTATTTGTGTACTAGAATATAAAAAGACTTAATCAAAATAACATTAGGCATACATATATATGAAAGGTAAACAGAAGTTTACAACTTATATACAAACATTTTATTATAAAAATATTGGGGTACGTATATACCCTGCGTGACTAACGGAGAGTTAATGATACCTTTCGATAAAACAATTTTTAACAAAGCTTGGTGTAATATTAATTTTTAATTTAACATTATTATGGAGTTTTAATATTTACAGCATAGAAAACTACTGAGAAAATTTATATTTTTAAAATATTAATTAAAATTAATTTTTAGCTTAAAGAATAGTATTGGTACATTGCATAAAAAAATTAATTTCAAAATTGTATAAAACTACTGAAAAGTGGTAAGTTATGAAAATGTTACCATATCAGTATAATACTATTAATATTTGGTGTATCTACATTTTAATATTTTTAAAATTATAATTTTCAAATTTATAACAATATTCGGTAGATTTTTTTAACCTTAGAGAAACTAGAAATGAATGAATTTTCTATTAAGAATATATTTACTTAAAAATGTGTTTACATAAATAAAAAATGGTAACTGTGACAGGTTTATTTGTTTTTTTCCAAATTATAAAAATGTTTACATTAAAATCAGTAATTTTATTTTACGCTTAAGAAAACTAATTGGAAATCAGACAAATAACCTATCCAATGTGCCAACTAGGTATTTAGAACAAATTCCCCATGTATTAGAAAGCTCTATACCCGAAAACTTTTATTCAACTCCTACTCAAATAAATGTATGCAAATATAAAAAAATAAAACAAAAGCTCAGAATCTAAAAGTGCGTTAATATAACAAACCTGTTTTTTTCCACAATCCACTCTGTATCAATACAGGCATAGATATTTTCTGAGCGCCAATATCCTGCATATTTTTATTTATAATGGAAATCAATTTATCCAATGACCGTTGAGCAAGGGGTAATAAATGGTACAGTCCATTGGCAGTTTGCCTGATAAGACCGAGTTCTAACATCAACTGAAATATATGATTTCATTAATAATATATAGATTTAAAAAATTATTTACAGTTCAATACAAACTTTTTGACTCTTGGATATGAGTTCATCAGACTTAAATGAAATATTTTTAGAAATCGGTTTGACAGGTCGAAAAATATTTTTTAGGCTATTCATATTTATTTTGTAATAGGTAGGTACTTAGTATCATGTAGTAAACTAGCGTATCAATTTTTATAATATTATATATAAAATACGAAGATTAATTAACAATAATAATAACCTATTTGGCTATTATTTAATTTAAAATCCAAACAACATAATGGTTGATGAAATTATGATAATATTATCTTGAGTACATTTCAACCCTAACCCAACATCTTCATAAATATCATGGTAAAATTAACAAAGTTAACTGTTTAGTCCATGAATTGGTTTTATGATAAGTATGATTTGTTTGAATGAGAATAAATAATAATGAAAATTATAATTTTAATAATTTTACTTAATATTCATACATCCTCACAGTTTGACAGCATGTTGAATGCTTAATGCAAATAAAAACAAAACAGTAACACATAAGTAGAACTTACTTATATTTATATCAATATCAAATAATATTTTGTAAAAACAAAAAACAATAATATAATATATGTTATGAAATTCTTTAAAAAATAAACTAATATACAATAGAAATGATGGCACAATAAACAAAATAATGAAACAATAATTACATAATAAGTACACCGCCAGATTCTTGTTTTACAACACCCAACTCGTCTAAGAGTCCTGGCAGACCGTCAGGAATCCTCCCTTCATCGACTTCAATACACCACATTCTATACTAAACAATAAAGAAACCCAAATATTGTAGCATTCACTGAATTTAAAATAATAGGTATATTAAGTTAACAAAATAAAATAAATACTTTATCCAATTCATGTCGCAAAGAGATAACTGCTTTTTCACGGTCTGTAACCAATTCCTCAAGGTACTGGTAGCGTAACTTTTTCCTAGCACGACATTCTCGGGCGCTCTGTCTGCTTCTTTCTAATGTAATACAAATACAATTTAGAATAGTGTCAGACCATTGCCACTAAGAACTCAACAAACCTAGTTTAGCTCTGATGTCTACTTTGTCGCTGGATTTCTTTCCAGGCTTCCGTCCCCGTTTGTTGGCCACGGGTGGCGGTGTCGTTGTCATGGTTTCTTTCATCTCTTGCGCTTGTTCCTAAAAGACATTAGTAACATTAGTATACAACTGGATGGCCTTCAAAACAGAAAATTGAAGGAGAAAAAACAGCTTACCACTTGGGTGAGACTGTCAAAGTCGTGAGTATGCATGAAGGATTCTTCGAAGTCCATTTTCTGTCCGCTGTAATTGCTATTTAATTGTATAAAATTTCAAATAAAATAAATGATGTATGTTGCAAATCGCATCCAAAATTGAAAACCCGCGAATATTCAATGTTTATAAACAATAAGTCGTGACAATGATAAGAAAAATATTTTTGTCAGAACAACAATATTATCATTTCGTAATCGATTATTTCACCGCTCGATTTTTATATCGATATTTTCTTCCATGCAACATC
Organism: Pemphigus obesinymphae; assembly: GCA_025469235.1. Taxonomy (NCBI): domain Eukaryota; kingdom Metazoa; phylum Arthropoda; class Insecta; order Hemiptera; family Aphididae; genus Pemphigus; species Pemphigus obesinymphae. The sequence goes on from JAIPRL010006954.1 coordinate 13,393, forward strand.
GATGTGTAATTACTAATTAGGTACCTAATAGATAGGTACATTATGTTTAATTGTTCATTGTTCTGTGATTTAAACATTAAATAATAAGTAGTTTTTCAATTTTCACGATTATTTTTTCAACTATTTCTCTCATTCATCATATTTTATAATATATTAATATTATTCATGTAGAATGTAGGCTCTATATAGACAGTAAAGTTCGTACGAATTTAATGTATTCATGTAAGTATTCAAATTTGCAATGTCTTTTGTTAAAAATATCGATTGTTTTCATCGTTATATCGTATTCAAAATGAATAATTTAATTTCAAGCACAAAGAAATATTATCATTTACTACATATAATTAAAAAAATCATTATTCAATGTCTAATGATACACAGTACACACACTAATACACTATACCTACAAGGCAGTTTCTAATCGACCAATCATCGATACGGTTTTTTTTCTTTATTAATTAAAATAATCAGAAAAAAAGTATTGCGTAAATATCTAGTATAGGTAATTATTAATTAATAACTAATTACTTAAATTCAAAACGAGTAATAGATAGGTAGGGATATATTATTTTAATATCGATAATTAAATATATATTTTTTTGTCTATAATTTGAGTACTTGTGGATTTTCTAATAATAAAATGAAAAGACTCTATTCCACAAAAATATATTTATTTTTATTTGGTAAATAAGTATTTCAATAATTATGTTATCATCTTCAGTACACAATAATGACTGTTATAATTATATATATATATATATATTATATTATTAGTCGCGACTAAATTATAACCCGTTATTACTTATTATAATAATTATTAACAATTAACATGTTCTTCCCAAGTAACATGAAAATATTCAATAAACATTTAAATTCCAATATAATATATTTTATTTTGATTTTATATTCATTTAATTTTCATTAAATGAACCAAATTTAAATGTTAATAAATATTTTATAAACATCAGAAAAAATTTTTTTTATAAACATTAGAAAATAATTGTTAAAAAACCGAAAAATGTCATACAAAAATTTCTGATTAGGCATACTTTGAACTCAGGACATTCTTCCTCAAATAACCTATACACTATCCAGGGCCGTACCGAAGAAAGATTTTATTTTTTTTGTGGAGGGAGGTAAAAATTTGAAAAACATAATATAATATTCTCTTCAAAACATAAAATAAGCAAGATAAAAGGAAATCAACTTTTTTTTCCCATTTTGCCGACTAAAATAATAATAATTTATTGTTTGCCGACTTAAAATTCCGAAAAATACTTTCTTGTTGCATAATTCCAAAATACTTCATTCAACACATGAGAAAGCAAAAAAAAAAACCATCGTTTTTTTCTACAATTTTCCGACTGAACTTAATTTTGCCGACTGCTTGCCGAAGTTGGGGGAGGGGGTGAGACATCCCCCCAAAAAAACCCTCTTTGGGATGGTCTTGACACTATCTATTGGCCTACCTATCGGAGATTACTTTTCAGTCAAAGCTCCAGGCATATAAATACAGTGTATAATAAATAACTATACGTCATATTAGGCGGCCATAGAATAGATCTGATCGATCTAAACGGGAAAAAGATCCAATATGGGGTTTACGACGTAGGGGAACAATATTTTCAATGACATTTTATAAATCCATAAAAAACAACCGCAATCAAAAATTATATTGAAATGAGACCATATTTTACTTACAATTTATTTTTAAAATATAAATTTTTAATTATTAGGTTTTAATTTTTCTTGAAATATTCTAAAAATCGCCTATATAGAATCAATTAAAAATTGCTGTGCTTTGTATTTTGTGGTGCTTTCTACGTGCCTATCCTTTTTACAGCTGGTTTCACAAATAAAAAATAAATCGTATAATAATTCTTGGTCAAGATGATTGATCCCGGGTCATTTTGAATCCGATAACCATTTTGATAAGAATTGTTACCGGGTTAACAAATTCAGATTTATTGACAATGTTATACAGTATTCTATAATGGTTATACCGAGTCATTTAGATCCCATTTGAAAAAAAATATATATTAGATAGGTACTCAATTTTCTAATATATATTATATTACTTACCTACCTATAAATACTTATATATAGTCAGTTTATTATTCTAATTTGTGACTCAATACCTATGTAAAACATGCTATAATATAGTAGCATGGAGTTGGTAATTTTTTGACTACATCCACGGTTTAAGGTATCTTAATCCATGATTTCACCAATTTCACGACACTGTGTCATTATATATCACAAAAATATTGTAATCTAGACATATACTTGATTAATACAATATGGTAATTTGTTATCAAGAGTCAAGACAACTAGACCTATGATGTTCATGTAGTTATCAAATTTATGATTGGGATCTTGATGACTCGGGTATTATATTTGTTCATACACCGGTCGGGATACAATAATATTCTCAAGTTGATAAAAATGAAAAATGGGCACCTAAGCATGTTTTTTTTTAAACAAATATCGTGAATTCATGATTACACAACAATAAAAAATGGTATTTACATAAGACTATTTTTAAATTACATTAAAAATATTTTTAAATTGTTGAATTTTAATTATTCTAAATAATTCTTTGAAATTGACTATACAGAACCCCTTAAAACCCGTGCATATTATATGCTAAACACCCGATTTGTTAGGGGTTCTGTATAGGCAAATTTTATACAGTTTAAAAATAATTTTAAAGTATTAAATTATATTAGTAATTTGAAAATAATCATGTGTTAGTACCATTTTTATTGTTGTATTATCACAATATTTTTAAAAATCACGTTGACGCTCTATAACCAACTTTTCTCTTTGTAATCGCAGTCAAAATGTATACAAAAATACAAAATAATACGAAAGATGAGAATATTTACTATACTCGAGCATGGAGTTTTTTCCAATACCTGTGTTTATTTGAAAACCTAAAATTCGTAAATGAATATCGTGGAATTAAAAAATTTAAAGTTAAAGTTAAAAAAAATTTGCAACAAAAAACCATGCTATGGCATGGTAAATATTCGGATCTTTCATATTTTGTATACATTTTGACTCTGCGATTACTAAGAGAGAAGTTGTAAAAATTATAGAGTGCAATGAATGTATTTTAATACCGCTAAAATGGTTGTATAGTATCCTCTTAAAACCTAATATTAAAATGTCAAAATGTAAAACCTATGTAAATAGCTTAAAATTGGGGAAAAATCGTCGAAAATGATATTAGGTATTAAACACATTTTCGGTATGCATTTTAAGTCAAGGATTATTATTTACGGGATTACAAAAAAATAACAATATTATTGGTTTTGATGATACCTACCATGATTTCACTATTTTCCAATAATTCATACATAGTCCCAATGTACCTACCATGTAGGTATTATGTATATATATATTATGTACAAGTATAACACGTCCACGCCTGATTTATAATAGGTTTATGCGGACATCAATATAGGCATAACCTGTGATTTTTCATTGGAGGAGAGAGTTGTTTTCAAATCTGCCATCTCCTCACTATCATAAATGTCCAATTATGTTTAAAACTTTAAAAACATGAAAAATCCTGCCAGTTTTGTATTATTTTTGTATTAATATCTTGAAATTCTATATAAATACCAAATGTACAAAAAAAAAATATATATATACATATCAGACTAGAAATGGATCGGATCGGCTAAGCTAAAACGTACCTAAGTACCTATACGAGTTATTGGACCGGACCAGATATATTTTATATAAAAAGTCTGTAAATAGGTAGTTTTCAAAATATACTAATTATACGAAATCGTATGTTATGATAAATTTAGACATACGTGCTGTATGAATCGAGACTTTATTATCAAGTATAGTCGTTATAGTCACATGGTATATACTATGTATAACCAGGGATGTTTTTTTTCGGAGGGGGGTATACTGCATAAACCCAATAATCATTTAATAGTTTACTCAATTAGCATATATCCTGTAGAAATAAAATTGTTCAATTTTACCATGCATTATTATAATGATGTGTAGATACCCTGACAAAAGAATTACCAAAATATTGTTTACTGTGTAGGTACCTATAACTAATTATTATCAGAGATAATAATTATCGGTAAATTGATTTTTTCTGTATAAAATCAGTATGTGTGTCAGTCGTCAGCTAATCTTATATATATATATATATATATTATATATATGTATGTACTATATGTAAATATATATTATATATATTATATATATATATATATGTATATATTATATAGGTATATACCATCTGTATTATTTTTATCAACCAAGTATAATAACATATAATAAGTCTAAATATTTTAATTAAGTAGGTAACTACATAAACTTTGTAATTGTTGAGCTGTTATAATTATTAAACGCTAAAATAAAATAACAATAAAAACTACATAAACAACTTTTAAATTTCCTAATACCTAACAAGTAACAATTATTGTTGATCCATCTAAATCTTAATTAACTTCAGAGTACCTACCTATACACTTCTTACTATAATTTTATATACCATTATTAATTAATAATTGTCTTATTGATCGCTATTACATATATCATTAAAAACAGTCTGAATATCTATTGTTCTTATCACTTGTGGCTGACCATGAATAACGCAATCACTAAGGTATTTGTACTACCACTTTCACTTAATCACTCAAATTTTATTCACCAACTCTTTGACTGACAAAAAATCTTTGTTGTAAATTCAAAATTTTAGCTCAACAAAATCTGACCCTGAAATATTATCTCACCGACTTTCAATATTTTCTTAATAAGCGTAGATGTAAGTATTCAAGATAAATATTCTATGTACCTACTTTTAATTTATATTTAAAATTGTACTCGTTGGAGGTTAAAACTGAAAATGAACTTGTGATAATATAACTTGGATTCAAAAATATTTTTCCTGCGAAGATTCCTTCGTGATAGGTGTACCGAGTATTCTTTGGTATAAATATGTTCTGTGGTAGTGGTATAAACAATGGTCCCATTTGTCTCAGGACTCGGAGAGATCGTTTGTGATGGGCGACGTGTGTACTGTGTAGTAGACTATAAACAATACATATTTCAACGTTTTTCAATAAACAGCTCTCTACATTGTAGATTTTTGTGAAGTTTTTAACAACAGTCGTACATCTTGCTAAAAAGTGGTTTTCAATAGTTGTCATTGGAATTTATTGAATTCGATATTAATTAACTTAGAATACTCTTGTGAGTACAAAACTCTGTAATTATTGTTTGACTGTTGATTTACTATAGGAAGAAAATATGGACAAACTACCATCAGAGGTATGTACACTACATTGTATATACGTATAGCATAATGACTCAGGTTATTTACTATTTATTTTAATTTATAGGTTATATCGAGCATTTTAAAGTATTTAAATGTATGTGACCGACGACAAATGAGGCTGGTTAATTATGCCTTTTACTATGCGTCAATCGACTTGATGAAGAAAGAAATAATTGAGTATCATGATCTACCAATTTGTGTTCAGGAAGAGACTAAATTCATGTGTTTGGATTCCGATGATGAAGAATACAATGATGATTGTTATCAAAAAAAGTTCAATAATTTCAAAAAATTGTTATTCAATTCAAAAAGGCAATACTTCAATTTAAAATTTATTGGTTTAAGATCGCAAAATATGGCCGATGTAACAATTTTTGAAAGTTTAGGTAGTAGACTTATATCATTACATCTTGTTGATTTGTATTGTTTGACAAATGCATTTGTCAATTCTATTACCAGTTGTTGTGATAACCTAAAAATATTGAAACTCGAAAAAATCAATTCTACTTCGATTGGTGAAGAATCACGAAAACCATTACTCAACTTAAAGAGTTTGAGTTTTAAAAACTGTTATATATCTGAAAACCAAATGAATCTACTTATGTTATGTGCTCCAAATTTAACAGATTTTGGTATTATTTATTCTCGGTCAACGCGAACAAGCAACAATTCATATTTAGGGTTTTCTTCTGAAGTCATTCTAAATTATTTACAAAACACTACAATTATAGACAGTTTAAATCTCACCAGGTTTAAATTATTCGTAGATTTACCAGAACACATACAATTGAAATCTTTGATATTAACTTTTACCGAATATGAAGGAATACCAAATCGTGAGACGTTCATTTCAATATTGAGTCGGCAAACATCATTAGAAGAATTAAAAATTAGAAATTTGCCTTGTTGTTTTTTAGTGGCTATATCAGAATTACATAATCTTAAGTACTTGCATTTGCAGTTTCATTCAGTGGGCTGCAATAACAATAAATTATGTTTACACACTTTTATTTCCTCATTAAGAAATATGAAACATATTAAGACTTTAAACATAATCCCAAAATATTATACGGGTGCATTAGATACAATTCCAGATTGTACATTGATGTTACTGAAATCTCTGGATTGTTCAATTGGAAATTGTCTAAATATAGCCCATTATTGTAAACAATTAACATCATTGACTATTACAAAATATCGCCCTTATATTAACTTCCCGATCAACAGTTTAAAAGTATTAATACAAAATCTCACAAATTTAATGCACTTAACCATTAATATGGATTTTAACGATGATGTTTTATTGAACTTGACGCTATCTGATATTAAAGGTAAAGATTCTTATTTAAATTCTATTTTTATTTAAATATTAAAAATGGTTCAGTTTTTGTTCAACCATTAATCTATATTTTTAGGTTTAATTTCGTTAAAGTTGACTGGAGGAAAAATTACATATAAAGGCTTACAAAGTATTAAACTTCCACATTTGGAAGTACTAACTATTGAATGCATATCATTACGGACGATCTCAGTATTGGTAATAATTATATTAAAATCAAACAATTTTAAGTTAATAATTTTAATTATATTTATTTAACAGATTAACTACTATGATATTTTTTGTTATATTTCCCTGAAAGGTTATTTTGGTTCACACTTACTTTGGTAAAAAGTTATTGTGTACCACTGTTCCCATTTTGATACATGAATATATGATTTGAATATGAAAAATTTTTTTATAGTTCACTGGGAAGTTTATCATTAACTAATTTTCCATAATAATTTTTAGTAAAACAATCATAATCACAAGTGTGATTTATATTATAATATGTATTTTAACAGATTTTATTTTATACAGAAATATATATATAACATTTCAAGTCGGTAGCCTAATGAGAATATTTACTTTTTTTTTGTATAAGCATAAATTGGAAGAGTGTTATATTGCCCTCCTAAAGAGAAGAGCAGTATCTCCAAAAATCAAATTGTCAGAAAAATTAGTTTTTCGATTTCTGTGTTTCTAGTCTTTAAAATTATTTTTTTCATATTTTTGCATTTATTATTCGAAATATACATCCAAAAGTTTTTTTTGTATATTTTTTTCCATACTTCATTATTTTTACATACCTATTTTATTATTTTAATTAATGAATAGGAGATATTTCATTTTTATTTAGTACAATTATATAATATAACTAACTAGTAACTGCTATGAAAGTATACCAAGTTTTTAATTAGTATTTTCATTGTATATTATGTAATTGGTATCTCCATTGGATATTATAGGTATGTTTATTTTCTAGCATAAATAACATGCTGTATTTTTCTATTGTTTATATGATATTTGTAAATTAAGGTTGATGCATATTATTGAAATCACTTTTAAATATCATTCTAGTAGTTTTTACTATTTTCACCTTAGTTAAAAAAGATGTGGAATTGGCTATATAGCTATAGGTAATAGGATTAATTAATCATTTCATTTATTAACACGTTTTCTTTACTATCTTTCTCTTTAGGGGTATAATATACCAAAAATGGAAAAGGTTAGGTTAATCTGTTAAAAAAATGACATATTATATTGTTTTGGTGTTGTACTAATAGGTTTAATTATATATACTATAAATCGCCCATTAACTTGTATTTTGATGGAATGAAAATTTTTTTCGTACAACATTTGTAATCGCTAGTAGTATGCGTCTATGATTGGGGCAGTGTGTATACAACAGCTATAGATTTATAACCATGAAGTACATTGTATATTGACAGTTAAATGCGATTTTCAACTACTATCAATTCAATTATATTCACCTTAACTTAATAAGTGCTCTATAACGGCTTTTCAATGTCTCCAAAATACGAGTCAGTGAGTAATCTATAAAAGCATTTCTCAAACTATGAGTCAATTTTTAGATCTCGATGAATTTTGAATTGGTCACCTTAGTCTAAGGCCTAAGGGTACTAAAGGGTGATTTGAAACTTTTTTGAAAAAAAAAAAAATGAATGTTAATATTATATAATTTGCTTCTATTTTTAATTGTAGTTTTGCCATAAATGACCTTAAGGTCATAAGAAAAATAATCTACATTTATTGAATTTTTTGGGTTACACTTCAAAAAGGTTGAAAACCACTGATCTATAGTATATAATTTAATCAATATACAATGCTGAATGTCGATAAGTACATATTTGTTAAGAGGATGCTATACACCCATTATAGCGATATTAAAATATGTTCTTCACGCTCTATAACTACAACTTCTCTCTTTGTAATCGGAGACTCGATATTTATACAAAATATAAAGTTTTTTTAGTGAACTTTTTTTTTAAATTTCAAAATATTAAAATTTCATGGAATTTAGGTTTTCAAAAAAACATATTGAAAAAGAATCCACACTATGGTATAGTAAATATTCTCATTTTTCATATTTTGTATACATTTTAACTGCGATTATACAGAGAAAAGTTGTAGTTATAGAGTATGAATGTGATTTTTAACAAATATTGAGATAACACAACAATAACAAATGGTGCGAACACATGACTATTTTTAAATTACATTTAAAATATAATTAAATACTTTTAAATTGTTAGATTATCATTTTTCTTAAACTTTCATAAAAATTGTCTATACAAAACTTAAAAATTGGGTGTGTTGCATCCTCTTAAGAGAAATATTTTAAAACTAAATGGGGTTATAAATTAATTGTAAAATATTATTAATGAAAAAGTAATACTTATACTTAGTCCACCAAGAGAACGTAACTGGCTCGCGTATCTGGTGGTGAATACTATGGCACTGGCGCTCAGTCTCACGGTCGTCAAACAGTGACTAGTGTGAGTATACAGTGGCTCAAGTAACACTCAAAAAAAAAAATAATACAACACTTCATTTTTAGTTTTTAAATAACTAATTCTTTTTTATCAAGGTTACCACCCAAATTATGAATTAAATTATTTTTTGGTAACTTTTCTCTAGTTATTTACCTGACATAATGTATATATATAGTATGTATAATCACATGTTGCTACTACGATGCCAACGATGACTATGACAGGTGGCGTACAGGCTGGTATAGATGAGTTTTAGTCGCCACCCATTTGCCGTTCTCAGTGGACATAGTATAGGTATTAGTGATAATCATGTTTTATATATTTATGCATGTACTTGTTAAAAAAACAAAACATTGAAACAGGTTACAAAAAAATTTAATAAAAGTTGAAATATGATTTAGGAAACATTTTTTCTCTATTAAATATTATTAGAATTATTAGTAAATAGAAATTATTATCTTTATTATATAAACCTTCAACCTATAAAGAAAATCATTTATGGTTTAAAACATTTTTATTTTGCTAGGTACCTACTATTTTTAAATATTGAAAAATTAAAAATATACATAATACATAAAGAAATCAGCCATTTAGGCTAAATTATTACAAAAATTGCATATTCTATTCTAATCCAATTACTTGAAACAGATACCTATATAACCTAGCAAATAATATGGATTGGCATATTTATATACAAATGTATCAACTTACAAGCACTGGTAATATTAATGAATATTGTCTTTTTTTTTTGATACAGGAAGACGTGTCCGACTTTGAAGATGTTTTGAAAGACTTTGGTTATTCTGTTCCAGATTTAATTTATTTAGATTTAGCTGTACCAGGTTTTGAATATTTACAAAAAAATGGAAGATTATTAAATATTGAATTATTAAGATCTTATTTACCTAGAATGAATTATTTTGATTTTTCGACTGATTTGATAAAAGCAAGGAGATTTTAACTTATATGTTGATATTTAACACAAACACTTTTATATTATATTATATTATTGTCTTATATATTTAAGCTGCTCTTTAGTTTGTACTTCAGTTATTTAAGTGTTATTATTTTCAATTTCAATGTAACTATATTTGTATTTGTATTTGTATTATACGGATTAAAAGCCCATTTAAAATATAAAATAAATTGGTTGTCAATGTTATAAGTGATAATTATAAATAAGTATAAATATAAATAAAATTAATAGGGTGAATTTACATTTATAAAATGAAATCTAGATTATTGATAATTTACAGTATGCATGTCAATAGGTTAGTAAATATAATCTTAAATTATTAATTATTATATAAAATAGTATTTAAATGTTGTTTAAAAGATGACAATGAATTAAAAGTTAAAAAATTAACATAATATTTATTAAAAAGGTACATAATACAGTATACTGGGCTATTTATTGTGTAGTTGGTGCGTAGAGTATGAACATAGAGACACTTGATCTGATTGATCGTTGAGAAACTAAAAAGACAAGTTGTTAAGGAACTCGGGGGCATTTAATATTGTTATGAAGGATATTGTATAAAAAGTAACGATCAAGTTTGATTCTAAACAACTCAAGGGAATCGAGAGAGAGGAAAGTTAAAATTCTACCGTATGCAGAATGAGGGATTCGAGGAATATTACAATTATAACAAAGGGATTTTAAAAATTTATTTTGAATAGCTTTCAATGTTAAATTATGATTTTGAAGATGAGGAGATCAAATGATGGAACAGTGTTCAAGAGTAGATCTAATAATGGAGCAATAGATGAGACACAATGCATTTAAATTATTGAAATTACCACTTTTCGTAGTACATAAAATGTTTTATACTACACATAATTTTAGGGGCTGGTTTTCATAATTTTTGTGTTAAAATATATATATTTTAAAATATTTGCACTTTTCCCAAAATTAAAGGTATAACTACTTAATATATACTCAATTCTATGTTATTCAATTATAATTGAAATTGGTTGTATAATGATTTTAGATTTATATTTAAAGTGCCATATCGAGTAAGTAACAACAAAATATTTATTAATGTAGGTACCTATTTAAATAAGTACGTACCTACTTATAATATTATAGTTAATAATATTTATATAGGTACCTACATTATAGGTATATTTTTAATCCTTATACATTTATAAATCGGGGCCCGATTCTTGAGTTCTTGTGATAATTTATCAAATACGATAATTATGGTTGCACACTACTTGCGTCCCAATGTTAACTTTGATAACACCAATTGATAAGCGATAGCCTATTTGCGTCTCAGAAATTGGGACGCATTTCGGTCATGATAAGAACAAATACTATAATATAAAGGATAACAACATTTTGTCATAATACAGTTCTACAATGTTTTAGACAACTAAAACTCAACACAATACGTAATTTTAAAATAACGAAACGAAAATAAAATTGATAATTATCGCTGTACAATTATGAGCAATGAATAAAAATGAAAATGGGATTAAAAAAAAAAAAAAAAATGTAGAAAACTTATTAATTATATATAATATTTATATATTGGGTATATAATTATTTATTTTCTACTAAATGTAAAATGGTAATGTTATGTTACCTATTATACCTATTATATGTAGGTATTTTAAATATGAAACAAATATAACAGCCCCTGAACTATTCTGATTTTCGTACTACACATTTAATCCATTTTTTTCTTTGAATGACTTTTTTTATTATTCTCATCAACATTATACTAT
>JAIPRL010006955.1:0-25259 GCA_025469235.1 Pemphigus obesinymphae
ACGGAATGTTGGGCAGTAGGTAGAAAGATAGAACAGAGAATGAGTGTAGCTGAGATGAGAATGTTAAGGTGGATGAGTGGAGTTACTAGAGAGGATAAAATAAGGAATGAGTATATCAGAGGTAGTAGCTATCAGGGTAGCTTCGATAGTAGACAAAATGAGAGAGAATAGATTAAGATGACTCGGGCATGTATTAAGGAGGGAAGAGACTGAGGCAGTAAGATTAGTAAGGGAAATGCATGTTGATGTTAAGAGGGGGAGAGGAAGACCGAAAAAGAGATGGGGGATGTGATGGTGAGTGATATGAGGAAGGTGGGAGTAAGTGAAGAAGATGCGGGAGATAGAGTTAAGTGGAAGTGTAGGACCAGGATGGCGGACCCCAAATAGTTAGGAGAGAAGGCGAAGGAGAAGAAGAAGAAGAAGAAGAAGAAGAAGAAGAAGAAGAAGATTGAAAATAGATAGATACAATTTAAAAGTTTGACTCGTAATATATTTAAAATTTTAAAATTCAGCATGATCTATATTGATTTAAAATTAATAAAATCGACTGGGATCGTATATTTTCGTAAGAAATTTGGCTCATAATATATTTTAAATATAAACGTTCGGCTCGATTCAGTTTTAATTGAAAAGAGCAACACCCAGCCCGGCCTAAACTGATGGTTAGTACCAAGATTACAAAACAATTTCAATGCAATAATTAATATGTAATTTTTCCAATTTTCGGGAAAATTAAATGAAGACTTTTATTGATACTGAAATTAGTATAAAATATTTTTATGATTTGTAAAAATGGTTTCAAGATGCCTAAAGTAATTCTGATGTATTGCCTTAAACTCAAAACTGATCGAATAAAAGCAGTTTTGAATTTGAAACTCGGATACTCGATTAATTTTGGAGTTAGAACCATAATTTATACATAAAAATTACTTAAAAAATGGCCGGTTGTATAAAAATGGGCCGTTTAATTTTCTATGCTACATCTGTGCTTAGAGTTTGCTCACGCATATGCTATATGCAAGGTAGGTAGGTAGGTAGGTAGGTACATAAACATAGGCACTATCTATACTACCAAATATCAATACGTATAGGTAATCGTGTTTTAGCAATCCTGTTTCAATGCAGAAACCTAGTCTATAAGAAAAATGAAATCAATCATTTGTAGCAATTCATGCTGAATTAAGAACAATTTATTGAGCTTTACTATCGTAGATTCATAGCTAACGAATAGTGTTTCCCGTAGGTACAATGACTAAATAGTAATTATACTCCAGTATAATGATTTAACTAGTTTAAATTAAAAGTAAATCAAAATGTTTTTATTTTCATCCATGGTACAAACAATGTTTTTTATATTCGTAATATCGCAATAAGAGATAATTTTAGACAAAAATAGATTGGTGCTTAAAATGATAAAATAGATAATACGTTTCATTTTTCTGTGTATTTTTTAAAGAATAATTTAAGGAAGAATGTTCTTTTGAATTTCAAAAAAAACATTAGATTTTAAAGTGAACAAAAATAAACTAGTTATTAAAATATAAACTATTATATTCACAGATTTTCTTAAACTAAATAATTTAATAAGTTTACACTTTTACAGTACATTTAATTCATCAGTTGATGTAATGATGCCTGTCGTTCTTGGATAAATGTGTACAGAAATTATATTTATATGATAAATTAAAGTAGATACCTTATGTATAGGAAAATTTCTAAGAATGAATGGAACAAAGTTTGTTGTAATTAAATTATTGTATATTCTAAACTTGTATAAAATCATTGATTCGAATGCACGTTTATAGGTACTTACTTACTTTATGATAATATAATATTTATTCAACTGATAACATTCGTATTAACCCGAAAAATAATGGTTATAAACACTCGAATACCTACTAATGTGACATCCGAAACTCAAACTCGAATATATCATTTAGGTTCCAAACGTTGATCTTTAAAATAATAACAACAAAAGATAAACTATGCAGTAATTCATATAAGTAGTGCAATAGCACAACCAAAGGGGTGGATTTCAGGCCTGAACCTATCCCTTAGCACAGGTAAATAGTAAAACAGGTCAAGAAAATTCACTCTGTAATCGTGCTAAATTCCCAGGTTCTAAACGTATTATGAACAATAATCTAAAAATATAAAACCAAACGAATATAATATTAATCAACCGATAGTAACCAAATCAACAATGTTCCTCGTAATTACGTAAGAAAAATATTATAAAGCGAATAATATCTATCTGCCTGGTAACCAAATCAATAAATTCTTAACTATGTACTATAGTTACTACGGCCAGACATATACATACATAACGGGGATATAAGGTGTCTAAACTTATATGTTTAGAAATCTAAAATCTATATATTTTTATTTTATATATAAACCTTAGTAAATATTTTTTACATATGATATTGATATAAAATATTTTTAAGAGAAAGTTATACCAACCATTTTTAAAAGGTTCTGTGTAAACATTTTTTTTATGAAGTTTTTTGAATAATGAAAAATGAAAACTAAAAAATGTTAAAATACATTTTGAAAGCAATCTGAAAATAGTCTTATATCTATATATCACTTTTTATTGTTGTGTTATCACGACATATGTTCAAAAATTACTTGTAACTTTCTGATCTTAATTTCATATAAAAATTATAATAAAAGAGAAATAATTACACTAAATAAAAAATGAGAACTTAAATTAAGACCGAGATTATTAAGTGAGATACATAATTTCAAAAATCAGCTATAGGCTTATAGGATGTTAGATAATATTGTTTATTTTTTGTTTTATATTTTTACGTTATTCGTAATTTAATGCAATTAAAAAAAAGAAACACAAAAGTAATATTTTTAAAAATGTATAAATTAAAAAAATTAAAAATAATATAAAACAGTAATAGTGACACGGGAATCATCATAAAATCAACTTTCAAAATGTACTTCAACTTTTTTTTAATCGATAATTTTTCTTAGAATACCTGTAAATTGCTCGTTTAGATCTCCTTCAAATTCGAGTTCGAAACGTCCTGTTGTATATTAAAAAAATGTTTGGACCCCTTCCTTGAGAAATTCCTAGTTGTGCCATTGAGATAGTGACTATAGTGAGCACTGTACAGTATTATATAATGTATCGAACATTCTTTTGTAATTTATTCATAGGACATTGTACGCACGATTTTCAAGGAGTTCTGTATAGGCAATTTCGAAGATATTTTTAGAAAAATTAAATCTAAGAATTAAAAAATAATAATAAAATAAATGAAATTTTTTTTAAAATACATGTTTACGCATATTTTATTTTTATCAACTTGAGAAAATCGTAGAAAAATGAAATAAAAATAAATTACAGAGAATAAAATTATCTAGCGCTCTACGTATAGTAGCTAATATTTGATATGTGCATTTTAACACTTTTTATGAGTTGTTTAAAAAGATTTTTTTGATTTTTAAATAACGATAAATCTTAAATAAATTAATATAAAAAAAAAGACTACGTAAGTCACTAGATTATGTTATTAGATATAATTTGTTTTCCATTTAATATTTCTAACATGTGTGTTATACAATAAATTATTAGGTGTAATTGCTAGGTATACTAATTATATTTGTATTTTTTTTTTCATTCTAGTATACTTGTATTTGTATGCGTTAGTTAAAACACGATTTTAACAATTTTTTCTCTTTTTTATATTTTTGATAATCTTTAATTTACTATAAATAACAAATATGATTAATAATTTTCGATAGTTAAATTAATATAAGACTTGTATTAAAATTTTAGATCTAAAATCCTAAAATTCACCTTTTTATGTTTTAAATATCTCAAAATTTAAAATTGCTCTAATCAAACCAAAATTGGGAAAATTAATATACATTTTTGGTGAAAATTTCAAGTTTCTAGGATAATCAATTATTTACGGAATTATGAATATTAACTATATATCTAATCGATTTTAACGAAATCAAATTGTTGTTTTTACGTAATTTTTCGATAGTATTTTTTTGTGCATTCAAAAATTATTAGGAAAATTAAAATATTACCTATTAGAAGTAAGTACCAACTAGATCAAATTTGATACCGGGAAATGGGTATAAACATGTAATGATATTGGAACACTTCTTAAGGAAAATAACTTGTACTCAGACATCAAAAAAATCATTAATCATAGGTATTATGTAACTTAACCATATGAACTTAATTAAGTAGATAAAACTTTTAAACTTTAAATATTTTTGATTCGTTCATTTAAAGTTTTGAAAAACACGGTTTTTTATTCGAATTCTGAAATGGAAAATCATGTACGAAAATCGAAACGGATTTATAGTTTACAATGTATAACAGTTGGTATATAGGTACGGCATAAAAAGTATGTAGATCATCTGTTCAGCAACCAGCTATTATTTTTCCATCGATACATGTTTAGCCATAATTATCCAAAGAGGCTCTTTGTTATACATATGACGTTTTTCCCGTTATATATAATTTTCAGAGGATTGTAATATCATAAAATGTTTTTTTTTTTATTGAATTTTAGCGTTAAACCATTAAATACCGTTAAGGTAAGTATCTATATATTTTCTATTCCCAATAAGGAAACAACTAAATAATATAATAGTGTATGTGTCGATAAAATTGCATGAACGAAACGACTACTCACAGATGTACGATGCTATTTTTGTTTAAGTATAACAATTAGTATTCGAATTCTGGTTGGAAAAAATATTACATTTTTAATAAAAGAACAGTTTTAAATGTTTTAAATTGGTTTTCAGTTAAGGATTTTTAGTCGTTTAAAAAATAAAGTCATTCAGATACAAATATATCTGACATGTAGTATAGTATTTTAAATTGGACAGCAAAGATAGTATACAACATTGAATTTAAAAGTCGATTCTGAGAGAAATTCGGTATAATATTATTAAAAAATAAAAATAAAATAAGTCACGGAAGCATATCGTACACCGGGTTGGATATAGCGGGAAGTAGTTGGTCCATTGTTTCTTCGGTCCTTGGACAGGTTAATGTTTTATCATTACTTTAGATTTGAAAGCAATAATATATCATTGTATTCGATAAATACAATTTTGAGATGTGTAGCGGTGTAATTTTTTTGAGAGGAGGAATGAAAAAATGACCACTTTAAAAACAAGCTATAGAATTAATTTTCAATTAAGAAAGTTCTTTTTGAATTGTATTTTAAATATAATACACCAACTGGCATATCCGGCTTTACTCGGGATTTTAATTTATATTTCCTATTTTCCTTTAAATTCATTATAATAAATTGTATTAATATCATATTTACCTAATTATTTTATTTTATTATTATTTTTGGCATTAAACAAAAATTGAAACCCACTTGCCCCCTTCTTTTTCAAATAAACATAGGTTTACCCATTATAGGTGCCATTGGGAGTTAGGGAAAAGATATGTCCCACTGGAAAATTTCAAAAACCATGTAAAACGAGATTTCTGTGAAAAATTTGTGTAATTTATTTAAGATAATATCAGTATGAAAATATTATATTATTAGACTCGCCATTGTCACCATTATGTGGAATTTATAAATATATTTCTTGTATTGTTCTTTATTTGAATTTATAAAATAATTAATTATAATTTCAAATTGATAATGTAATGTATAATAATGTATGCAATTTACCTGATAATGTAATATCGTGGGCTCAAAATCAGAAAGGGCTATCTCAACTTTTTTTTATTATTCCTTTGAGTTAAATTATTAACTACCCACTGTTTAAGCTCAAAAAATTTATTTCGGAGCATTATTCTCAGAACTTCAGAGAACCAAAAGAGACTAAATTGGCTTAAATTACAAAATTGTTATTATATCGTCATCTATAAACAGCACTTTTTGGTTTAAATGTAAATTGTTAAAATCAAAAGGGGCTATCTACATAAGAATACGTATTAATAAGATACAAAATATGTTTTCTCAAAATCATTGTATCAACTATATACAATAATAATACGATGATAAAATTATTTTTAATTTTATAATTTGCCCCTACGCATTCAATAACAGCTACAGCTAGAACGGGTTTGAACAGGTGGCAAATTGTATTGTACACCAAGGTATATAACATACAAAATGTCACTTTTTTGGGTAGTCCAAACCCGAATTTTGGATTATACATATTTCAAGGGAAAGTGGACCTAGCGTCTCACAGTTTTGGATACCCCCCATTTCACTTAAAGTCCCATAGCTGCCCATTGGGGGTCCAGGAGAGGAACATAACCACCTTTGGAAAATATCCAAAAAAGTGATTTTTAGTATGTTATATACCGGAGTATATAACACATTTTAGCATAAGTCCGAGTCCGATCTAACAATTATCAAATTCACAGTACTGACTAAAAAATTTCCCCTCCTTTTCCGTGCTTATTATCCTATACTATTCCACGTACATTTATGTATGCTCTCAATTTTACGAGACTGTCAGCCGAGAAGTGGACCTAGTTTTTCGTGGTTTTAACTACTCCTCCACTTTTTTTTAATTTCCATGTCCTTGGGTGTCCATTAGGTGTCAGGGGAGAGACATGTCTTCCGGGAGAATAACTTTACAATGAATTATTATTAATATTTACATATTAATATGTTGCCGATATCTATTGATATTATGAAGATCCATTATAAATATTCAATAAACTATAAAGTTATTTATTATTTAGAAATTGGCAACAGTTACACAATAATATGCATTTTATTCAAAACCAAAAAGTTCTAACTAATAGAAAAAAATAATATTCATAACCAAAAGAGGCTATCCATAGCCTTTTTTGGTTCTTAATGCACCTTTATATTATTATCATTATAATTTTAGTGAGTTTAACGCTATACAAGAAACCAATATTAATATATTTTGAACAAAACAACTTTATTTATTTTTAGGTATAATAATTATAATAGTACGTTATTTACAAATAAAGAAAGAACTGTTTGAAGTTTGTAAATGCTCTCCTGAACAATTTGATATTTTGAGATAGCTCTTTTTAGTTTTGAGCCCACGATATTGCTAAAACCAGTAATCGGAATAATAATCCCCGGAACAGTAATCTCCGAAAATAAGTTGGAATAATAATCCTCAAATTTTTTGAAGCGGCTATAACTCCATAAATTTTTGGTTTAGGACATTGATTAGGCATCAAAATTAATTTTAAAAATGTATCTTTCTAAATTCGCTATCAAAAACGAATTAATATTACAATTTTTAACTCTTTCAGTGTGCATGTGTACCATATGTACTTATGTTTTCTTTCAATACCTATTTTTGACAATGGATTATTCGAATATGCAATTTTTTTATTTACTAATTTTAATGTATCGACTATGGTCCTAAACTCAAAATTGACTGAGTTAAAAATACCAATTAGATTACTAGGACAAAATTTACTTTCAAAAAAGGTGTTTTCTCCAAAACTCTACCCGAAAAATCGTTACAGACGTATATACGGACGTTATAGAAAAAAATACATCTTAAAATCAATATATACACGATTGGTACAATAATTTTTATTTTAAAGAGTCTTAAATATAAATGTATAGTTTATAACTGTATTCAGAATATGATACCAAGGTATATTACATGTAGGTAAGACAGTTTTTTAAAATAAATAATTCGTCAAAAACTTTTTCGTCATTTTAAAAAATGTATATATGATTTAAACAATACAAATTTTTTAATTAAAAATATATATTATATTTTATTATTAGGTAATTACAAAAAAAATAAATAATTGTTTAAAATATTAAACCTAATACCTGCCTGTATATTGAATTAAATAGATTTTACAATCTAAAGAAGTAAAGTAAAAATGTATATTTTTATTTAAAAATTCGATTTGTAATACCTACATTAATATGTTTATGATGACATACGTTTTTGATACGAATATATCTACTTACGTCATTATCAAGCGATCGAAATCGTGGAAAAACAAATTAGCTGCGCTTGTGTGTATAATACATTTTGTTGCATAACATTTTGTATATCAAATATCAATGACCTGATAGAATAAATGACGTATAAACTAATGTGTAGATAATGTTAAAAACAAATATATTTACTGTTTAATGTTTATACATATTACGGAAAACTCATGGTGGCCGGGTAACGGGTTTTACGTGAATTGGCCTTCCACGTTGGTAAAGTCCGAAATATTATATTACCTACTTCTTTCTTTGCTAAGACTTAATATATTGAGAAATTTGAGGAATGCTCAAGACACGAGGACAAAGCCCACAAATATATATAATAATATAAATTTATATAATTATAAAATATATATAAACACAATATTATAAAATATTTAAAGGTATTATTATTTATTATATAGGTATTCTAATAATAGTTATTATTTATAAGCTGGCCCAGATTAATGGGGTGCACGAGGGGCAATAGCTCTTGGGCCTTAACTTTTTAAAGAGTTTCAAATTTTACAATATATATTATCTTTGTAGTAGCATAAAACACAATCAATTTAAATTAAAAATTTTCAACTTATTATTAAATTGCTTTATATTTTATAAGAAAAACCGATAAGATATACCTACTTAATTAAAAAACTGATTATTGAGATTATCTAATATTCTTAATAAATACAATAATAATACAATAATACATAATAAATGCCATAATAGTTATAACAATTATTGTCGACCCAGCTTTAACTATTATAAAAAACTTAGTAAAGTAGTTTACGCTTTGTCCGTTTTTTACGCGCGTATATTAATTTTTAAGAATTTCGCATAGAAATTAAACAACCATAATTATGACTTGTACACTTTTGCATCTAAAAATGGTCTTCATTTGAACATTTTAAATACCGCGAACGATTCAATTAAAATATGAACTAGTTCAAAATAATTTAATTGAACTAAGCTCATAAAATAGGTAGATAGTTGAATTTTTTCAAAGTTGTGTGGTTAAAATTATTATTATAATCATTTTAGTAACTTTTTAAGGAAAATGAACTACTATATAATTAAATTTAAGTTCATTGAAAATATGAACTAATTTCAAAAAAGTTGATTCAAAAAAATAATTTTTTTTGTTTCATTCGTATATTTTAAACTTTATTTGTTTGGATAAGTTCATTCCAAGATCTGGAATTTTTTCACGCGAACACACTTAAACACGAATAAATTGTGGGCGTTACCTCAAACTCGAATATATTGTTTTATAGTTGTTATTAATCAACTTGACTATGAGTTATTGATCTAGGATTACAGGAAATATTCGCTGATAATATGACCTAACGCAATTTTGTGTTAATTTCGATGGTCTCGTACTTGCGTGAATTCAGTAACAGTATTGACATAATAAAAATGATCGAAATTCGCCAAAATTAAAAAGTGTCTAAATCTCTAAACTGCACGAATATTTGTTCGCAAAAATTTGTTCGTGTTCGAGTGTATTCACGAGCAAAATTCTCAAGTGAGGATTCATATTAAGAAAACATGAACGTAAACGTGCATACAAACGCGTTGAATCGCACATGTTTAATTTTAAGATTAACGGACTATGGACGCAACTTAGCTGTAAAATTAAATAATAGATTTCCAATGGTATAATTCACACATGGAGATTTTACTCACGAGTTCAGTTTTTCTTAATTCTTTATAATATTGTACTTTGCACTATCCCAATTATATAATGTATCAGGTAGGGAGAATATTTATGTATGTTCTTACACATTTTTGGAGAGCTTATTATTATTATTTTTAATGTGGATAAAACAAGCTTAGTGTGTAAACGAGGCAATCCTTAAATTTCTATATCGAAATAAATATACCTACCTAAAATTATAAACAAGTGCTTGTATCTATAAGAGGTCCTCGTTTAAAATTATGGTACCTGGTCTCACGAAATATTTTAATAGAAATTTTCAATATCAATATATTTAATGTATACGTAATTATAGACTCTGACTAAGATATATAAGACTGGAATCGAGTAGATCTCGTCTAGGCATGTTCTTCAAATGTTTCCGGATGTACAAAGGTGTTTTTAGTATTATTAATGATGTAAGTGAATAATTCATACCAAATACTACATCGTGTACTGTATAAAATTTAGATAATGGAATAATGTAAGTACATTGAGACAAACGACATTAATACTGTTCGGAGCGCATTCTGACGGATGCGACAAATTTGGACTATTTTTTTCCCTTAGGTCGTTTATATTTAGCGTCCTTCCTCTAATATTCATGCTTGACAGACTAACAATTTAGCCGACTTGTTATCTGAGAAGACTGATGGCCCTCCTATGGGATAAATCAACTTTAAAGTACATTCACGTTTATAATTGTACCAGACGTCGATGATATACAAAATACAATGAGAATTTTAAAATTCGTTTTACCGTCGAGTTGTTTAAAATATGATAATATATAAATATAATCTATGACCATAGTCTACTGTTAAAAAGTTTGAAATCGTTAATTTAGCAGTTTTACTAATATCAATTTTACGGTAAGAAAAAACCATCACAAAATAAATTTTCAATTCCAGGATATCATCAGAGTTGTAAAGTATTTGAATATTGAATATTATTTATTCAAATACTTTTTTCTTTTTTGTATTTGAGTACTATTTAAAAACAGTTTTTTTTTAAATAGTTACAAGTTAAAAGTTAACAAACTAATAACTTAACTGATTAAAACCAGATTTTAGTTAACTTAACTTAGTTAATCAAAAATTTAACAACTAGGATTTATTTTCTATCGGCAAATATTTAATTTTGAAGGTATATTTACCTACTGTTTTATTTAAAATTAAAAAATATAATAATTAATTTAGACGAAAATAGATAGATATGATTTATGGAAAATACATTATTTAATCTATAGTAGGTAATCAAATAATAATAATTTTTTGTCTATTTTATTTAACTTAAATGCAAGTTCTGTATGAAGCACAGAAATAGAATAACTACTAATTTTTGTAGAAGTGATGATATTAAAAATAATAGGTATGGCCATTTTATGTTTATCTCAACTTACTATATTACTAATAATTATTATTAGTATTCAAAGTTCAGCAAAATATTATTTTGAAGTTAAATAATAATATAATTTTGTAGTACTTATTAATAATACGATTTGTACCTATATCCATTCATAAATACACCATAATGTGGTACGCTATAATAATATAATATCGTATATATATATATATATATATATATATATATAGGGTAAGGCGAAGTAGATATGTTCATGATGTAGGCAAATTTGTGACATTTACTCAAATGTTTATAACAAATATACCTGTTCGTCTTCGACTACAAAATTGCGTCAATTATTACTTGAGGTACAACTGTCGATTAAAGCACATTGGTCTTTGAGTATTTGGGATACTCTCGCTGTTCTCTATCAGTTTATATATTTCTGATAAACATTTTACACATGTATTATGTGAAAATTGTGATATCAGTCGATGAGGAAAAAAATCAATCTACACTCCATGCATACCATCATACTTAATTCAACGCTACAGCATTACTCAATGGGAAGTCAATGGTTTATGGTTTGAGGCCAGAGGAACGGCTTCGTCACTGCAAGTTTCATTTTTCAAAGCGAATGATTTTAGCAGTAGACTATATGTAGGACATATTATATATTATCAATTTCCATTTATATTCTATGTAAACATTTTAACTTTTCTTTTGTTTCGCCTATCTATCGAATTATGTAGGTATTTATTTATTTACTCATTAGTAGTTTTTTATCAGTATCTATGTCTATATGCATGTTTTTCCGTATTATTGATATTATCGATATTCTATGTATCTTGTATTGATTAAGTATGCTGTGTCATATAAGGCAACCTATGTTTTAGGCAGCTCGCTTGATTTTTTAAAAATGACTTATGAACCCTTAAGATATTTTAGCATTTTCCCTTTAAGTTAATTTACATTTGAACTGTGTTTTTTATTAAAAATAACTAATAATAATAATAATAATAACAATGTGAAAAATCATAATTAATAAAATAAACAAAATATAATATAATTGATTAATAAATTAATATTAATATTAAAATACTAATTATTAATTACCTACTTATTACTTAATTAATAAAAATATGATTAATTAAATTTTTCATGAATATATTTCCTTAATAATAATTATAAAAGTGTCATTAACTTAATTTTATAAATTTGGAAATGTATAATTAAGTTGACAGAGGTATTATGATTTTAAAACTGTTGATAGGTAATTTTTTATAAAGTTAATTTTAATTTCGTATTCACAAAATTACCTATTCAGTATCACAAAATTAAATACCCTATTATAAAATGACCTCACTTTTTTTTAGTGATATTCAAATGTATATAAAATTAAAACAAAGGTTATCAAATATAATCTATATATCTGTATATTCTAGTAGCTTTACATCATGTTCATCAAATAATTAAAATAGTTCTATTTACCCTAATATGTTATAACGTATGTATACAGTATAGTGTAGGTATATATTATGTACCAAGTGCCAGATACTTATACAAAATTGAAAATCAAACTTCATATACCTACCTATATAATAGGAGTATAATATTGTAATGACAAAAATGGTAGGGATGATTTATGGTTAGGTTAAAGGATATTGGGAATTACTGGCTAGACATACTAAAATACCTATACCTATGTAAGTATACCTATATTTTTGATTACCTTTTCCTATTAGAGGAAGTATTGTTGAGGGTCGTAAATTTTCTTGCAAGTACCTACCTATAAATTTACCTATGAGGAACACAACTGTTCCTTTAAAAAGAAACCAGTGGCGGATCTAAAGGTCATCTAAGGGGAGAGGGCGAATTTTTTAAAACTTAATCTAAGTAGGTACTTTAAAAGAATGATAGTATTAATTTTACTTATATATTTTCAGTTAGCAAGACTATATTTAAATATGTATATAGTGAAATTTAGAGGTTAATGGGTCGGCAGTTCGCATACTTTTGCAATTTTACGAAAGATCTTTATTTTGCTTATTTAATGTTTTTTTTTTTTAAGTGAAGTTTTAGAAAATTTTTCTTTGAGGTGGGTGGGTATATTATTTTGGATAGTTGAATCGGTTGACAAATATATTTCGGCATCACTGCCTACAAAGGTACCTAAATATATCTTTTAATCTACCAATAATTAATTATAGTTTAGTATCTATGCATTCTACAGATATAATTAAATTTTATAAATATTATATATATATGAACTATAAATGTCATGTCAAGATTGTACCTGCATATCGTATTGTAAAATGTACATATCTAAACTAACAGAATATAATAAAGAATTAAAAAAAAAAAAATGTTTAATTCAATACTTTAATTTACCCATTATATTATATATATTTATTTAAATGTATAATTAAACATTTTAGTTTAGAAAATGTTGGTTGACCATAATATACTAAATTTGTACATCATTGGTAAATTCAAAATTTCATACTAAAAGATGGAAAAAATATAAACAATAAATATAATATTTTGGTGTTGAGTTACTTGTAGAATTATTTTTATAGATAAATATAATATAATATTTATTTAATTTTCCTAAAAAACGAATATAGAGGTTCTGTTATTTCTTTACGTTTTATTTTAAAATAATAAATTTGCTTATTTTGCAATATAAACGAAATGTGAGTGATACTTATAGTAATTATCAATAATAAATAAAATTCCTATGCTAATACCACAGAGGCCCAGAACATCATCAATTAAAATTAGCGAACCGGGAGACGGGAAGCACAGAATATTATTTTAGTCCGAGGTCAGTGCGAGTATACGACGATAAGAAAAGATAAGAACTTTGATGAAAAAATACGACGGCGGCGGTTCAGCGAAGACCGACCACAACCCGCGTGCTCCTATAAGGTCCTAATTTTGGGTTTTCATCCGTTCAGATCGGGAAAACGGTCGTAGAATAAACCGGCAATACGGTCGGTTACGGTGGTCATAGGGGGAAAACATTCATTGATGTTTTATTGTATTTGTAGAATAATATTACCGTCTTTATCTAACAAATAGCATTGATGTATTTTTTCAAATTTTTGGTGACATTTTGTAAATGCAGTAATACAAAAAAGCACGACCTAAGGGGGGGGGGCGATTGCCCTATCGCCCCCCTTAAATCTGTCACTGAAAGAAACCTTGCCAATAATATAAAATTGAACTTGATAATTAATTTGCCAATATAAAGAATTGGTTTTTTAAGATAATATAATTTCTTACCTGTCGCGAACAGAAATTTTATATTTTATCTGCAAACACCGAAGATGAAAGTCCACAACTTCAGGAATGTAGGGAAAATGTAAATTATTTATTGAATAAAAAACACACTTTTTCTTCGACAAAAGATAACGACGACGATGTAGAGACGATTACAACGTATGGATTGCCACAGTTTTCCAGAATGCCGTAAGCCTGTGATTATGACAATAATGCACATGCAGATCGACACTGGAAGACTGAGCAACTATGGGCCTTTAATTAGTGGGGCGTTTTATGCTCTTATTTTTTAATGATGTACCTAATCGTTTCTATCGTGTCATTTTTTATTGATTACAATTATTATAATTTTGGATATTTGAGTATAATTATTTAATTATATTGTTAATAATTTTTCTGATGTACCTAAGTATTATATTAATATGACATTATTATATAATAATGAATACTGATATTTTGAATTATATAATATCCAATGATAGTATTTAATATTTAATAAATTGTGATGCAGTGTATGATATATGGATATCATGACATGCACCCTAGTCTTTTTTATGTTATGCCCTCATAACAATGTACAGGGTTACACAATTAAAAAGAAAAAAAAAAGAGTTATATAATATTGAATATGAGAGATAAATAGTTTTATAATAAATTATAGAGAACAAATAAATAATAAGTAAAATAACTAAATTAATGAATATATGAATATTTTTCCACAATTGAAGTACAGGATTAAAAGGTTAAGTAATAATACTAATAGCACATTATAATACTAGTAATAGTTTGTTAACATGGGTGTGTGTTATTTATCGTTGTTAAATTTACTATCTATAGAGGTTAAACAGTTATATCGAGAGTAAAAAATAAATAAATGATCAATATTATATAGTTTTTTGTATACGATTATTAAGATATAATATAATAAATATAAAGGACCATATCAGGCTTTACAATACTTGAAAAGAATGCGTATTTTATATTTATTTGAAAAAATTTTATGTGTTGAAAAATTATTTATCAAATACTCTGAACAAATCACAATATTAAACGATGTCAGGTTTTACAATACTTTTTATTTCAATTTGAAAAATTTAGACAATTTTGTTTTAATTTAAAAAATTATATAAATACGAAATAAAATACGTCGTAAAATTTTATATTAATATAAAATAAATATACGCCGTCAGTTTAAAATGTAATTAATATATAGCAATAAAATGCGCTTTCAATGTTTTAATCACAATAATTTGTGTAAAAGCTTATTTTTAAATGTAAAAAAAAATTTTTTTTATAATTTAACTTTAAAAAACTTTAAAATTTAAAAACCAACGAGTTGAGCGCCACTTTGTAATGACAAAAATGATAATATAAAATACATATTATAATAAAATGTATTAACTTAACTTAACTTTGTATAAATAATATTAACTGGATAATAACTTATTCACAGATATCTTAGCTACATAACCTAATGACTTTACAATTTTATAAAATTAACTAGTTAAGTTACCTAATAAGTTAACACTAACTTAATTTTACTTTATTGAATTTATTGAATTCATTTGTTGATGTCCATCCTTGTATATATGTAATTTATATTATAACAGGTACTCGTACATTATATATTATATATAGGAAAATCCTATTATATGCAATACTTTCACTTATATACCGTATACCCGTTAACCTGTTGTCATGGCGTCATTATAATGACTCAGTTATCTTGGATTTGTCATATGACGTTGTTGAATTTTTATTTTATTTTTACACCAATCATTTATCCTTGTATAAAAGTGCAGTAAATTGTATGGGTTATTTTTTACCAGTAATATATAATTACCTACGTTTTTACCAAGTATTGAACTAGCCGTATAAATAAAATATCTCATATCCATTTAGCCATTTAGTGAAATTGTTCTTTCCATGAAAATTGATCATTCATGAAATGGCAATTTGAATTTTGCGTTTCGTGAAGTACCAAAATTGTAAATGATTTATTAATTAGTGGTCACTTAAATTTGACATTTTAGATTTTGAGCGTATCGAGGAATCTATTGGTTTTGTAGTGATGTTTATTTTTTATTTTTATTTGGAAACAACTTTTTGTATAGGAGCCGAGTAGGACTTTTAGAATAAAGAGATTTTTATGGTATTTTTCAGAAGACATTTTTTGATTTTTCCAATAATTTTCTTATACATAAAGAAAAACTACATTTTATAATGCACATTTTATATAAATGTGAATTTTATTAAAATATGGTTACTGTAAGTATGGTTACTCCTATATTACTAAAATAATATATTATGGTGATACCAGAAATATATTTTTTTCGATAGTTTTAATTTTAATAACTCCATTTAAATTGTTTTTCCTTTGTTTTATATAATACAATAATTAATCATAATATAATATAGGTAGGTAGGTATCTAATATTATAAAGTATAATCTTTTTATACCATCAATTAATCAATAGATATAACGTTTATAGGTAGGATTATATAATTTTTATATTATTATTAATTAATTAGGTATTAATGTGATTTGTGAATTGATAAATTGTCATTACACAATGTTAATATATTAAGCGACCATTTAAAAAATATTTTCAATTAATTAATATGAAGTGGAAAAAAAACGAATTTCATTTCATGAAATGGCTAACTTTACATAAAAAGAATGATTTAACTAAATGACTACCTACGATATATACTTATAGGTTATATATACTTTTTAACCATATTGTTATTGTTATTGTTATTATTAAATAATAACAAGACCTGATAAGTTAACTAAGTCACTTTTAAAATAAAGTAACTTAAATTAAATTAAAAGTCAACTAAGATTTTTTTTTTGTTGACTGTTACAGTAAAAATTATTATATATAAATAAAAAACTAAATAAATTAAAATTTGAAAGCAAATGACTTTTTTTTGCTTTTTAAAATTAAAACCGCTACAATTTATTTTTATCCTGTGCCACTATCACTCTATATCCGGCACTGCCTATACCTACATGTATCTATAACGATTGGATTGTGCAAGAGTGTAGTAAATTGTGCTTTTGCTGCACTAAACATATTCTTGATTTGTATGTAATAAATCATTAAAAATATGTTTTATGGGATTAAAGTTCTAAATATATAAATACTTAAATTTTACATTTGTTTTTTAAAAAAAATTCATATGTTCTTTTAATAATTTTATCGATTTTATAATTTAAGATTTTCTTATATTTTTCCCATCAACAACCTTCGAAAGACCTTTCAGACAAATTCATAATTTTTATTTTATATGCATGCATTTTTGCACTAACACTGCTCAGTTTTTCAGAAAATACATTTTCTGAAACATGTTTTTATAAAAAAAAAAAAAAAAGAAAAAATAGCTAAAAACTACGTTTTAATGATAGATTGCAAGGGATATAAAAAAATATAAAAACAAACACTTTCGCAATTTAATTTAGATATTTTTAATACAGGCAGAGGTAATAATAAACAACTAAGATTTTTTAGTCGTGAGTTGTCTAAACATGGAGGACGAGCCACCCCCCACCTGAAAAATAAAATTATGCCACTGTATATAGTTGCTTATAAGTTATAATAATATGGATATGCCTACATATTATTAAATGAAGAATACAAGCATCAAGAAATATAATACTTTATAACAAGTTACAAGATTGTTTTTAATTATATTTCTTAGAATATTATAAATGATACCTATAGTCTATATTATATTAAATAATATAGGTAATAATTTGTTATACTATATGTGTTTATAGTAAAATTATTGTATATATAATAAGTTATATACGTATACGTTATATAGCAAAAATGGAAAAATTATTTAAAATATTTAACTCATATTGATTAATTGAATTTAATTAAAATTAATCCAAAATCCTTTGATTAATAGTTAATAGTTAACAAACAAAATTGTCCACTCAAAATTAAAATGGAAACTCAATTATAACTGAGTTAAAAAATATATTTATTATTTTTATTTTCCACTAGGTATAGGATTTTTTTTTTTATTAGAATCGGTAAAATTATTCAAAAAGATTGAGTGAAAATAATCGTTTTACTGGAGACTTTTTTTCCGTATTTTCCTGTTATACGATTTACTTATACATACTAATACAACATCACTACGTAATAACTTCAAGAATTAACAAAAACGGTATTATATTATATAATTCGTATAGGTATATTCAATATTTTATTTATTAAAAAGTCCAAAATTCTATACGTATTTTTATTCGTGCTAAAAGATGGAAAATGGATTAAAATTAAAAGTGAATTTTTTTCTGCGTTTCTAATGTATTATTGTATTTACAATGCGCACGTACCTACCTATTCATAAGTACTTACATTATACCTATAAAATTTGAGCACGCGTGCAAATATTTGTTGAAAGTATTGTTGTTCCTTTATTATTTAAACAATAATAAGGATCTCATAGGTATATTATGCATTTATACAGTATGTCCCATGATAGTGCAACTCGTTTATGTAAATTTTTATATGTTTACCTGAAAAATGAAAATGGACCAATAATTTGCGTACCTACACCTACCATACTAAAAATGTTGTTAACATTTTTTACTAGAGTTATTTTTATACATATTTTTTAAATATATTTATTATTATACTCCGTTTTTCGACTAGTTATTTTAAGAAAATATAACTCGAAAGACTTTAAAATTTTAAATGAACTTTGTGGATAATTCTCGTGCGACATCCTGTACCTTAAAATATATATTATTCTCTCCAATTATATGTTTTTTAGTTTTTCTAGAACCTTTTCTGTCTTTTCTTTTTTTTTGTTTTGTATATTATATAATACCGTTGACGAGTTTATTTCGAATATTCGTTTTTTTTTTTGTGAATTTTATGCATTAAATTAATGTTTATTGTGTAAGTATTCATTGCGTTTTCCAAGCATCCTCGCGTGGTCTATTGTCAAAAACTGAAAGCCGGTTGACAGGTGTTCTGCCGTTAATTTTATTGTGCACGTCTAAGAATTTTTCATTATTTGAAAGGTTACTCATTTATAGTATTATAATATCTGTGCATATTATGTACTTTTAAATATAAGGCTCACCGGTGAACATCTGCTGCAAGTATAATATTTTATTTTCCATTGAACCTATATTATAATAAATAATTACCACTTATATTATTATTTAAAGTATAATATAATTTTGCACGTCTACAAAAAAAATTGGTCATTATTGTATCTCTAAATTAAGTTCAGACTTTAGATAATATTTTAATAAACAACTAGCGTATATCTACTATTTAAACTTGTTAAGAATACTTTTAAAATATATTTTAAAGATGTTTGTTTATATATATACATATCTTATATATATCAATTATATATGAAAACGAAATATTTTAATTTAAAAATTTAAATATAAATAAAAATAGTTCTTAAATACTTTTTGGTTTTTAATTCATAAAATTATTATATTGAAATTTTAAAACAACCGGCAAATATACAAAAAACTAAAAAAGAATGTGCCTTATATTGATATATTGGCATCGATAGTAATTACTAATCAGTATAACTTTTTATAATTTAATCAATACTAAGATTTAAGATCAAAAAAAAAAAATAATAATTGATAATGAAAATAACACAATAATTTATTTTGAAAATATCTTTATAGAATTAAACAACAAATATTGACTTTATTTAGTTTAAAAAAAAATGTATTGATTAATTTTTATCAGAATAAATTTATCAGTTCTTATTAGAGTTATAATACCTATATACAATAAAGTTTTTAAATAACACTATGTCCGGGATAATTTTATTAAGATTTTATAATTTTCTATATAAATATATATAGCTCATAAGGCATAAAAAAATATTTTTACATTTCATTTCACAGAATTATTTTATGGTGTAGAGTTCAAATGTTGTAATAATGACGCCGTATAAAAATGTGATATTATAATTTACATGCATGTACAATGTACATATTTAGTTAAACTTAATTAATAATCAAATAATTAAAAATAAATAAATATAAAAGTTATTAAATAAAAAATGGAGGTCGACTGTGGTTGAAATTTGTATGACCTTTAGGTATCAATGAGATTTTTCTCGCTTACCTCTAGTCTCTGGGTAAACCAAATTGCCAAATCTGTCCAATCATTTAGTAGCAATAATGTTTGTTAGAACCATTTTCGACTACTTACGCTAATATGAAATAATCCGAAATAAGAGGTTGTAAAACTGTTTGTTTTTTTTATTAAATAAAAAATAATATTATAATATTTAAAATTGAAAGTGGTAAGATATTTTACGCAAGTCTATAAACTTATAATTTGATTAAATTTTTTTTTAATTTGATCAAAGAATCTTTGTACTATTTTTTTATAGATTCATAACTAGAAATATGTTGTATGACTTTAAAATAATTAAATTTTTTTAAATTTTACATTAGATTTAAGAAAACTAGCGGCTTTGGCTTTTGTACTCAATGACTATGTTATTCCAGCATTTGAAACATTAGTTGACTTCGAGTTTTATCGAAAAAACCAGGAGTAGAATAAATTTCAAGCATTTTCCTCACAACTTTTTTAAAGTCAAATATTATGGATTTTGGAATAAGTTAAAGTGGTAGTTTCACGGGGGGGGGAGTAACAGGTAGATCGCACCCTCCATGACCTTTCTTTTAAGAATCTTTATTGGTTGCATTATTTTAATATATATATAGTCCTATAATAAATTATTCAAAATAAACAATTATGAATTCAATGTTTTGTTTAAACCACAACCATTGAGGTAAATAACAAATAGTTGTTATTAAAAAATATTCTATATTGATTTTTGATATTCTAAGAAATGAAAAAATTTTGATTTGACAAAATTGTACTTTTGCCATTCTTTCATCATTTTTTGGTAGTTTTTCTTTGCAAGTTAAAAACCTATTGAGAAAATATAAAATTGACTTCTTTAAAGTACCAACTAGATACAATTTTCTACCGGAAACTGGGTAAATTTCTAATGATTGGAGTACTCCTGCTAGTAGAAAATTTGTTTAGAGAAAAAAATAAACATTGTAAAATCACTATAGCTCCCTATTTAGTTAAATTAATGCACGTCTAACGTTATATTATATTATTTCAAGTATTGAAATCTCATTTTACTATATTTGGACTTAAATACCTCAAAATTGATAATTTTGTTGACACAATTTTAAATGACTATTAAAAAAAATCGTGATTACAGATTTTCGAGATTTTTTTAAATTTAGTTAGAGTAACGTATATTTAACGTTGAATAAAATTTTCAAATCTTAAAACTCAAATTTACCCTTTCTAGGACTTCAAAATCTAAAATGTTTATAAATAGTTGAAAATTGCAAAAAAATTTTTAAAAAATTTAATCAATCTGAATATATTATTAAATGAAATAATTGATTAAATTTTCAAGATTTTAAAGTCATTATATTCGAAATTACGAGGAAATTAAAAATCTCAGTTTTCTATTTTAATCAGAATTTATAAATAAATAATGGCAAAAATCCACGGGGACAGGGCCATCCTGAAGAAAGATTTTTAAAGGGTGAAATTGTGAAAAAAATAATATAATATTGATCTTTAAAATATAAAATTAGCAAAAAAAAAAAAAAATAAAAGGTAATCAACTGTTTCTACTATTTGCCGACTGCTTTCTGAAGTTGAAGGGTGGTAACATACATAACCCCCTCTTCCTTCGGAACATCCCTGAATGGAGATTTAAAGTGTCTAAACTATTTAGAAACCTAGAAGTAAAATGTATGTATGAAATATAAATGAAAAAACATTTTTTGTCGTCCTCCCCAACACCCCTTAGAGTTTATCAAGAATCGCCACTGGTAAGTTGTGATCTTAAAAATTGTAATTCCACAAACATTCGTTTATATGTTTCTTCTTTTTTATTAGGAAGAAGAATGTAAACAAGGAGTATAACGTTTGAATAATTTATTTCATGTAGGTATAGTAGAAAGTTAAGGAAAAAAATTGGAAGTGTAATAAATTATAAAATTTGACGTGGGTTCTTCTTTTATAATATATATTTCAAAAATGTCAACGAAATTATCTCCTAAACTTTCGTTAAGAGATTGTAAGTGTAGCTATATTTAAGGGGTACTATAGAACATTCTTAGAAAATTGAATGAAAAATAAAAATTTAACGAATTATTGAAAAATGTTTATACGAGTATACTCTTTAAAAATAAATAATAAATAGTCCCATGTCAATACTATATTTGTTGCTGTTGTTTTTATATATTTATATAGTTTAATTAAAAATGTTATTTTTGCATTTCTTAATTAGATATATCAACCTAAAAATATTGTAGAAAAACGAAACTACATTTTTTTCTAATGAATAAAATTATTTATAGCATCCTATTTTAAAAGAACGGTATTTTTAAGATGTTTGTAAGTTGTCAAGAATTAAGAATACTTGTAAAAGGTATTCATCGATAGTTCGTTTACACTGGTATCTTCTCAACCTTATGTTAACTATCTGATACTGAAATACAGGGCTTGGAATAGGTTTTTGAATATTATAGTCTGAAATCGAAACCGCAGTATCTACCTATTGTGTTTTAGAATTTAGGTAACCATTTTTATAACTATTAATATAATATAATATTAATATTACCTATCTGTTTATTATTATTATTATGTAGATAGCTTGTAGTAAATTTAATATTTATTTTGGTGAGAGGACAAGATGATGACCTCAAACTTTAAACATTTCTGAAGGGATTATTTTTTGTGCCAAATGTTTGGTTTTTGAAAAAAAACATTTAGTGTTTGCTTAGACAATAATTAATATGTAAACATAATAATTAGCTTCCTATTTTGATACCTATAGTAGGTAGGTATGTATTTTTATTATGACACTGTAAATTCACCATTGGCCCATTCACCAAGTGATGTAAGACTAAAATATGTACCTAGGTATGCTATAAAAGTATTCTGCAAATATAGCATAAAATAAGTATAATAGGTACCTAATATAGATTTGTTTAAATGTAACCCTTAAAAATTATTGTATTAAAATACGGTTTTTTAGAAATACCTATTTAAAAATAATTTTGAGTAAGTACCTACTTTTTTAAGCAAATATATTTTTAGATAGTAGTAGGTACTGCATTTTAAATACATTTTACAAAACTGTTTAGAATGGTACATATAATAAGTATGTGGTTTTCTTCTTGTGCATGCTGTATTATGTTCTTTGTTGAATTACTTATATTATTCTAGTAAATTTTATGTTTAACATGCTTTTTTCTCTTGGTAAAATAAATATAATTTCATAGACTATATTTTCAAGTCATTAACTTCCTTGGAAGCTACTAATAACTAATTTGAAACCATGACCGTATATAAAACGACAGCTGATATGCACAAATTAACTGCAGTCTACAGTGTATTATATTTATGAGAAATGTCTATTTATATTGTGTAATGAGATATTAAGAAATATTTAAAGAGTACTAATATATTATATACATATAGTTATGATACTATAATATAATATATTATTAATACAAACCCGCGAAGTGTAATAAAAGCTCTGCAGCCTGCAAGAGTTCAATAGTCGCATAAATTTATCTAAAACAATATGTTATTCAGATTAATTTAGATTTTAACAAATATTCTAAGTAATAACATATGTTTATAAACTTAGCTACATTAAATATAGAGATTGTTGATAATTTCTTATTTACACCCGCTATTAATCATAATATTACCAATTATTCACACGCGTTCAAATAATAGTAATTATTAGGTATTATATTATATGTACCTAACATATATAATAATTAATGATGATGTCATTCAATATACCTTATAAAATGACTATATTATTTTTATTATATATACAGGTTGTTCATTTTTATCATTCACAATAAATTAGTAGGTAGGTATTAAATTAACCTGTGTAATATATATTATGTTTTAACAATATTATATCAATTTATTATTATTGCGCCTATATACTGCCTCATCATCTAATTGAATAGCTATTTATATTGGTATGACTGTGTGAGAAGCATATTAAGAATTGAGGAGTTTGGGTTTCTGGTAATTTTATATCGTAAATATTATAAATTAAAAAAATTAGGTATATTTCGAAGTACGAAGAACGACATAAAAGAGGATTTTGTGTTTATAGCAGACAATATACCTACTGCACTGACAAATGACAAGTAACAAAAAAAAAATTTCGAAATAATCCTTAAAAACTACGTACGTTGCGACAGCACTACCCATTCGGAAAAATCGAAATGTTTTTATTCCATTATTTAGCATGCAATGAGCATAAATTTACATGGTACGTTTCAAAATTTGGACCATATTATTGTATTAAATACTGTCAAAATGTATAGGCGGTGCAAGCACAAGTTGAGCCAAAACCACCCGGTTGAAAATATATATATATAAAAATTATTTTCGCTCAACATTTAGCATGCAATTAGGCATTAGCATGAATTTGCACGACTGACTCCGAAATTCGCATAGATTTACTTCGTTTACAATTTCAATTTTTAAAAATATTTTTCGCTCAACGTTTAGTATACAATTTTGGAGTATGTCGTGCAAATTCATGCTAATTGCATGCTAAATGTTGAGCTAGAAATAATTTTTTATATTTTTATATTTTAATTGGGCGGTACTGGACGCAACAATAGCACCGCTCATAAATTTTTACCGTATTTTACATAATATTATCGTGCAAATTTTGAAACGTATCATGAAAGTTCATGCTAATTGCATGTTAAATGATGGAATAAAAACATTTAAATTTTTCCGAATGGGCCGTGCTTGTGCAACGTACGTTTAGAAATTATAAAAGCTAATAAAATTAATATTTTTTGAGAAAATAATATATATCTATATATAAATATATATATATATATATATATAAATAAATAAATATATATATATATAAGATATATATATGTATATCTC